>CABFOW010005562.1:20963-38813 GCA_902141385.1 Timema californicum | reverse complement strand
GAAGCTGTGTCAAGGGAGGTGTGCACAAGGAGTATTATTATTATTATTATTATTATTATTATTATTATTATTATTATTATTATTATTATTATTATTAGCACCGCGTCTTACTACCCGTTCGGGTTATACGCACTTACGCTAATGTGTAATGGTAGGGTGATTGTGAGATGAAATGGAGGACCTACAGTTTAACTTGGAATCCGAACCACGGTGGAGGCCTGGCATTCCCCACATTCACAAGAGGTATTGTCAGAGGTGAAGGAAGGGTTTGGTAATCAGATAAATCTATGCCGGGACCGAGGATTGAACCCCGGCCGCCAGCACAGAAGTCTGACACCTTACCCCTAGACCGCCAGGTCACCAATAACAAATAGTATAATTTATTAATATTCATCCATTGAAGAAGAAACTACACCCAAAGAGTCCGACCTTACCCCATATCCTCTATTCAAAATAAAATCACGCACATTCGTGTTATCAATCTCTCTCTAAATGTTGGCGGACAGAATGTATTGACAAGTCAGATGGGGCAGGCAAGTAAAGAGAGATTGGGGGCTCCCCCCTATCCGGGGGGGTTGCTCGCGGCTCGTTCCTCCCAGATCCGCCGTCTCGGCCTCCTCTGCGCGACCAAGTGTGAAACTGTGAATTAAGCGGCGTGTTTACAACCTACCACGGAATATTCAAAAGACTTTCGCTGGGGATCGAAGTAATTAATTTTAAAGTATATATTTATCGTAGGAAAAAGAGATAGAAAGAGATGAAAAAGAAAATTCCGCACTTTTTTTTCAATGTGGGTTGGATGAGATTATTTTTTTTCTTGATGAGAATTTGATGGAACAGGTTATTCATGCGAAGTTTTTTCCCTCCCCTTTGGTGAAGAATTTTGAGGGGGTGGATATTTGGCGATAAAGAAGGGGGATAGAGGATTTGAGGATATTAGTCTGAGGTACAAATTGAAGTGAAATATAATTCTAATTTCAATGTTTCTTGGGAATGAAAAATGAATATTTTAATTAATGTCATCCATTGTATTGTCAAGACGTTAACGGAAGAGAGATCGTGGTTCGAATTCTGTTTAGGTGTACCAAGGTTTATTTTTCCTAAAAATGTTTTCATTCTCACTTCACACAAATATAGGTACTTTTCTTCCTACTTCAATCCTAGCACATTTTCATAGTTTATTATTATTATTATTTAGCACCTCGTCTTACTACCCGTTCGGGTTATACGCTTTAAGTACTAATTACGCTAATGGTTTAGGAATTGGGAATGTTGAATTAGAGGAAGTGAACCCGCATTTGCGTGGAGGGAGAGTGGAAAACCATTTAGGATAAACCATCCCAGTTTACCCGACCGAGATTAGAACCTCGATCTACCCGTTATTGGTAGTCCAGTCTACTGCAAGGCTAACGCCTTTAAATAACTCCAACATTTGCGTTGAAAGCAGATCGAAAACCACATTGTAGGAGGGATAATCGGTCTAGTGCAGTCAGTTCGCATCGAACCCTGTCCCTCCGGATAGTGCGAGTTGTTTGGCCAAAGATAAATATAACTAAACGTATTTAAAAAAATAAAATGTTAAAATTACCATTTAAGGATTGACAGCGTCGTTTATTTGAGCTGGGTGTGATGGCTCATGACGTCATCGCGTGTGTGTCCCTACACCTGGAAGTCGAGAACACCTCTGACGTCATAACTGTTGTCTGCATCGAGAATACGAGCCGTGACGTCATCGCTTATACCGGTGTTCTCATGGTTATGGAAGTCTTGGTTTTAAGGGTGACACATTAGAACCGGGAGGATGTGTGACTCGATCCTATTTGGCGTCACACCACCAGGGATGGTTTTCTCACGGTGTGATTTCTCGTTCGCTCGCCAGGGACATAGTTGGTTAGTATTCACCCTCATCTTCCTTCTCGGACCGGATAGTCCCGGAGTGTACGGATATAAACAACCAATTAACATACCTCTGGTTCGATTCTTGTCGCCTTCCTTCTCAGGCTGGATAGTCCCGGAGTGTACGGATATAAACAACCAATTAACATACTTCTGGTTCGATTCTTGTCACCTTCCTTCTCAGACTGGATAGTCCCGGAGTGTATGGATATAAACAACCAATTAACATTCCTCTGGTTCGATTCTTGTCACTTTCCTTCTCAGGCTGGATAGTCCCGGAGTGTACGGATATAAACAACCAATTAACATACCTCTGATTCGATTCTTGTCACCTTCCTTCTCAGACTGGGTAGTCCCGGAGTGTGAGGATATAAACAACCAATTAACATACCTCTGGTTCGATTCTTGTCATGCGGTGGTTTTTCCCGTGGAGAGAGGCATTGTCTGTGGCTCCATTAGTTGAAATAACCATTAGTTTTATGGATGACGGATTCCGGAGATTACTAATGTGTTAGCCTGGCTCACCCACACAATATGTTGCGAACACACGTGATCGCCTTGCAATGAATATTATTACTATTAGGTTCCCAAAATTGGGGCATTCGGTTGACTTATGGTGCGGGCGGGGTGTGAGTTTCCATGAATTAATTTGGCACTAAGTTATTGTGTGTCATGTTGGAGTGTAAATTTAAAAAAAAACTTGAGTACATTTGTGGCATCTTCAGTTAGTCATGTTTTACTTTATAATACTTTTAATCAAAATACATAACATAAACTAAAAAGCGTTTCAGTAGCTGGCTCTTCACGGATGTTGTATAGTCCACTTTTTGTAGACCTTGTTTGGTCCAACGCCGCACATTCCTACATTTATTTAAAGGTCCATACAAACTCTGAATGCGAAGTGATCTTTGTGCAGGAAAGAGACAAACTTTACCTACCACACTTTGAATTACTGATACATCCAGTTACTAGGAAACTATTTCTCTCTCTAGTCATGTCTGATAATTGTTACAAGTGAATATTGCTCAGAGGCTACTTTTAGGTGGGGATACAGGGTCGCGAGAAAAGACCAGTAGTGTTATAGTTTTTATATCAACACCTAAAAAAATATGGCGCCAGCATAAACCTAGAGGTTAATTTTCTTCACATGATGATATCAACATTTGTTGAAGATGTCTTGGAATTTAATAGCAACGTTTTATTTTCATCTAAAAAGTTTGTCATCTAACGCCGCTATGCTCGTGACAGCTATTCAACAACTGTTGATATCATCATGTGAAGAAAATTAAACTCTAAGTTTCTAGTGGAGCAATATTTGATTTATTTTTGCCGAAATAAAAAAATTTGTTATAAGAACTGTACAAAAAACCACTGGCCTTTTCTCGCGTCTCCTGCCACCTCACCTTAAATCTAAATATATATTCTCTAATAATTTTAACAATATTTAATCTATGTAAGAAACAAACCATAAAATATTTTAACAATCTCAATGAAGGGATTTCTCTATAAAAAAACTGAATCTAGAATCTTAAAAGAGATCTCGTATCAGACCCCCCTCTCAACCAATCAACCGAACGCTCGAATTCTCAGACTCTCTCCCTGCGATTCACGGCATATACCCCCCCCCCTTCCTCTCCCCGACTAGAAAATGTCAAGTTTCAGAGATTGTAAAGAATACATTTCTCGGTCCTTTTGTCTCCGAAACAACTCCCAAAACAGAGGAGGAAACACTGGAAGAGGAGACGGTCCAGTCTCCGCGCGATTCTCTATAAAGATGTCGAGTCTAAATGTCTTCTCCCGCACAGCAGTAGAACTTACGGAAACAACTTTATCAAGAGCGGCTCAAGATAAAAAAAAAAAAGCTACCGAATGAAACGACACTTTTTATGTGGCCATTCCGCTGCGATCGTTTTAAAAGATATTCTGTCTGGCCTCCCAAAGCCTCGTTTCAGGATAATGTCAAGGGGAAGGGTTGCGACTGATGGCTTACATCCCGAGTACTGTTGCATTGTTCACATCCAGAGGAACTATTCGTATGCAGGACGGGCGCGAGGGCGAGGTGACGGCGCTGATCAGAGGGATGAGCGCGATCAGACCGGCGATACATCTGGAGTGATTTGAAGTCTCCATTTTGCAGACGGGCTTCAACTTTAGACAAGATCTAGAGACAACCATGGGCAATATGTGGGCTCAACAAGTGCCCCTCGGTGACCTGGCGGTCTAGGGGTAAGGTGTCGGACCTCTGTGCTGGGGGTCCGGGGTTCAATCCTCGGTCCCGGCACAGATTTATCTGATTACCAAACCCTTCCTTCACCTCTGACAAGACAACTTGTGAATGTGGGGAATGCCAGGCCTCCACCGTGGTTCGGATTCCACGTTAAACTGTAGGTCCTCCATTTCATCTCACAATCACCCTACCATTACACATTAGTGTAAGTGCGTATAACCCGAGCGGTTAGTAAGACGCGATGCTGATAATAATAAGTGCCTTGTGTTTAAAGAAAGTGAGATAGTTATATGTGTTACTAAGTTGTTAGTTTTATGGTCGTGTACATATGTTTTTTTAAATCGTATGACACATTTGACCGAGAGGGACTTTGACGTCCAGGTTTGGTCGCCTTGTGTGTAGACTATTAGCCTCTCTGGCGGCTCGGCACGTTGTCCAAGGTACACCACAGGAGGTTGTCTACACGTGCCCGTAATTAGATAATGTGATGATAGTGATTATGATGTTGTGTAGCCAGTGTGAGGCTTAACCTAACCCTCGTGGCCATTGGGTTTATTCCCATGAAGGGGAAAAATACCAAAGGTACCAGCCGGGAATCGAACCCGGAACCCTTAGGTTAGTTGCCAGATGCACTGACCACTACATCGTGGGGCCGGTTTTCGTGTACAGTGAAACCTCACTTAACGGTCATATGTGAAGAGAGGATTCATCTTTATAACGGACAGTTTGAATTTCCCCGGTAAGATAACATGGGCTCTTACGACGAAACATGTTACCAATAACGGACATGGGAACTCCTAACGGACACTAACTGTTAACACCTGTCCGGACATCTTCCAGCACAGATGTTGGAAATACCTTGTCTTGCGTGAGCGATTTTACCTTCTCCTACTAGCGAAACAATCAAATTACTTTAATGGAGGTAAATTGAGGACTATATACATAAAAATAAAATCTGAAGTAGAAATTCATCTCTAAAATAAAATTCAAAATGACTCAAAAATAATAAACACAAATATTTAGCCTATTTCCGACCAAATATAGAATTTATTGAAGAAACATTGTTAGTTTATTACGAGTTATATAATCCTTTTATATACATAACATTCCTTAATGTTTCAAGATCAATAGGTTTTTTTTCCCTTCCTATGTGTTAAATATTTATCACAGTGTCAATTTAATTCTGAACTGCATTTTACTTAATTTTAAGTCATGTGGTTGGATTTATTTAATGTAGTGTACATTAGGCCTATTTTGTACATTTAATTTTCGTATTGTTTTGAGTACTAAGTAACGCGCACGGCAAGCTGTTGTTAGGATTTATTCATTCAGTCTTTAATCATAATAATTATAGTGACTGCAATACTGTGCAGTAGTGTAATTAAACGTTAATAATAAGTATGCACCTTATACAGCTTCGTGAATAAACTATGTACTCATATCATGAGTTTTAACAAATATGTTTCTGAATAACGGACACTTATCAAAATCGAGAATATCTTTAATCCCAGAGGATGTCCGATATTAAAATATTTCCCCGTATCAACATACATTTTTTAAATCGCAAGAAACGGATTTTCCCATTTTATATTTGACCAAAAACTAGCTTTTTCTTCTTCTAGGAAGTAGCTTAGAAGCAAATCTTGCAATAGGAACACTACATTTTTACAAGATTATTATTATTATTATCATTATTATTAGCACCGCGTCTTACTACCCGTTCGGGTTATACGCACTTTGGCTAATGTGTAATGGTAGGGTGATTGTGAGATGAAATGGAGGACCTACAGTTTAACGTGGAATCCGAACCACGGTGGAGGCCTGGCATTCCCCACATTCACAAGATTTCTTGTCAGAGTTGAAGGAAGGGTTTGGTAATCATATAAATCTGTGCCGGGACCGAGGATTGAACCCCGGCCGCCAGCACAGAAGTCTGACACCTTTACCCCTAGACCACCAGGTCACCTGTGAACTGTGTTGTTCCTGCCATTACAAATAAGTGAGAATAACATCAGCGCTGTCCCCTTGAAGGGAAATATCCTTACATTGTTGCGATATTACGCTAATTTACAGTTTACATAGAAAATAAAATATTAAAACCTCATTTAGAAGGGTTTTAGTCGTATAGTGAAATTTGGATATTTTTCACCTTTGTGTGTGTGTGTGTGTGTGTGAACCATTTGAAAATAATAACAGACCACTTCTTAAATAACGCGGGCTTTCTGAAAGTGCGACTTTCCCAGTTTTCAGGTAGTGGTGACCCTTAAGGCGGCCGCCTCGGTCAACGGGTTAGTATCAATCACTGTCCGACCTCACGCCTTAAACTACAATGGCAGACTATGTGTAGTTTTCTCGAATTAATTATATATATTCTTTGCCTAATCTTATACTCCTGTTTGCCCTTCACCAACAACCACCCTTCGTCTTGTCAATAAGGAAGAAGGGGGAAAGAAAACTACGAAACTCCTTATCTCAGGGAAAATAGGAAAACTCGCTGCTAGTTCTCATATATTTTAGAATTTTCTTTTGTGAGTCACCCGCCTCGGTGGAGTAGTTGGCTAACGCGCTTGTCGTGTTGAGCTCGACTGCTGAGGACGGGGAGATCGAGGTTCGAATCTCAGTCGGGTGAACTGGGGGTGGTTTTTCCTAAATAGTTTTCCACTCTCCCTCCACGCAAATGCGGGTTCATTTCCTCTAGTTTAACCTTCCCAATTCCTAATCCATTAGAGTAATTAGTACTTAAAGCATATAACCCGAACGGGTAGTAAGACGTGGTGCTAAATATTATAATATTATTACTTTTGTGAGTATATAAAAAATGATTGTATTTGTTAGAGGAGCCCCCTTTTTTTTAATCAAGTCTACTATCTAAGCTTCCCTGAAATGCTTAAAATTTCGTTGAAAATGAGCTAACATTACATTTCCCCACATTTGTTTCTATCAATAATACTCAAACTATAGGGTTGTTAAGGAAAAAGAGCCCTTTTGGAATCTTTCTACCTTATTTTGGCATGAACCATATTTTGAAATAACTCATCATATAATTAAATATCGCGTTAGAGTCGACCATTTGCGCAGATATTTCTCGCTTACCAACGTGGCCCCCTTAAGAAAAATATACTTGGTTCACATCGTTGTCAAGAACCGAACTGTTGTCCTTTGAGAGAATATAATTTTTTTACTATTGGTCACCGAGTCGCTCTTTTATACTTTATTCGTTGTGTAATAAGAACTAGAGGTTCGCGGGATGAAGGAAAACCCCGGCTCTAGAAGGAGGGGTGAAGTAGGAAAAGAAACCGAAGAAGAAGCTAGGGATGACAAACGCAGTTCATGGCTCATTTGTTCTTGCGGCTTCTTTCGCGACCATCAATCTCTATTCCGCCCCCTTCCTTTCGCCTAGTTCTTCCTTCTGACTCTTTCCCTGCTTCTTTCTCTCTCTTATAGTTTGTTTTTTGTCTCCCTTTATGTCCATCTGCGCGTCTTGAGGCGCTTTGTAGCGACGTCAGGAGTTGCTTCTGTCTTCTAAGTTCGGCGTGTTTGTTAGGATTAAACTATTTGTGTATCAAGGATATTTGTTTTCGCCGCTCCATTTCCTCTTTCGGGCTACACTAATCGTAGGGTTAGGAGTGTATTATTTAGAGGAAATGTATCAGTATTTGCGGGAAAGAGGAGTATAAAATAATTTAGAGATAAAATAGACATACTCACTACGCCCGCCAAGGATTTGAACCCCGACCTTCCCGTCACCGGCAAACCGGGCTAAATGAGCTTGACACACGGACTGCACGCCCACCGGTGCGTGTATGTATCTGAACGTGGATAATTATTTTGCTATTTCATTTCGCGCCTTTCTTTGACACGATACTGAGCTTCTGTACTGCCTGTACACGTCCCATTGTCCTGGTTGATGGAGGGGTGAATAGCACCCCTAAGACTTTGGTTCGACTCCGTGTGCTACCGTCACGAATACGAGCCTGTCCCAACCTTGCGATTAGAAAATATCACATTGTTAGAGCTTATTGCTTGTGTTATTTTTTAAAATTTATTAGCACCGCGTCTTACTACCCGTTCGGGTTATACGCACTTACGCTAATGTGTAGTGGTAGGGTGATTGTGAGATGAAATGGAGGACCTACAGTTTAACGTGGAATCCGAACCACGGTAGAGGCCTGGAACTCCCCACATTCACAAGATGTCTTGTCAGAGGTGAAGGAAGGGTTTGGTAATCAGATAAATCTGTGCCGGGACCGAGGATTGAACCCCGGACCTCCAGCACAGAAGTCTAACACCTTACCTCGAGACCGCCAGGTCACCAAGAGAGTGTAGGGCAAAGACAAGGCACAGGGATGTTGAGGTCAAACAACCAGTGTGTGTGTGAGAGAGAGGCAGAGTGTGACAGAAATACCCGACAAAGTCGCAGAGGTCGGTTCTTCTTTAGTTTGCTTGCGGCTTCCTCCGCTGACTCATTCCACGAACCTATAAAAACTTTGTTTACACTTGATCGTGTAGTACAACAGAGTAGATGTTCGAGGAGCGGGGTGAGGGGGCAAACAATCAATATTGTAACCAGAACTAAATTTCGGAGGAGAGGGGGGTGATTTGGAGGGGGTGGTTAGCAAAATAAAGGGTTTTTTTTTATAAAAAAAAGAGGTTGGCCCTCCAACTCGTTTGGTGAATTGTTGAAATGGGTTGCTTACTAATACTAAACAAAACAAAAAACAAATGCAGATTTAATTCATTCATTACATCTTCAGTACTCGATTTTATAGTTTATCTTGATGTATTCTAACCTTTTGTTAAAATATGTGTGTATTGGGGCAACTGCCCCATTTGACACGCACCCCCTTTTGGGTGCGCCACTGTGTACCTGTCCGCCGCGCCTGCCTTGGTACGCAACACTTGTTGTCAAGTTGCCAACATGGCTGTTGATATCTCCCTGTATCTCACAAGACGTAACATATACATCCTTTGTAGTTAACACACTAAAAGAAAGCAGAATTCTGGTAAAGCTCTCGAAAGTTTATTTTATCTTGGGGGGAATGGGAGGGGGTGGGGGGTGGATAGCGCGGCTAAATTGGCCCAAACCTGTTTGGTATCCCCTCTGAAATGTTCCCGCATAAATTTGGCGAACACCATAAAATAACTGATTCAAACCTCTTTTATAGATTATTATTATTATTGTTATTATTAGCACCGCGTTTTATTACCCGTTCGGTTTCACGCATATTCATTAATTAGGCTGATGGTTTAAAGGATTAGGAAGGTTATATAATGGGAAGTATACCTGCATTTGTTTAGAAGGAGGATGGAAAACCATTTTAGAAAAACCACCCTCAGTACACACGACTGAGATTCGAACCTCATTCAGTATATCCTACTCCAGGAGTGGCGCATTAAACCATGTGGCCACCGAAGCGGGTCATATGGATGTTGATAGGTGCTGTAAATAAACTTGACCAAAATGTTTTTTAAATTAAATACTGATCCAGTAGATAAGTTTAGTTTTATTTTGTGCTCGTACAATCCCGAGAGTTGGTGAATATCTGTCATGAGAGTATTGGTATTTGATGGTGAAAGTTTTAAATAGAGAGACTGCTCATCACATATGTTTAACAATTGTTGAGAATACTATACTTTGAACATTGGACTAAACGTTTTTGACTTCTGTGCTGGTGGCCGGGGTTCAATCCTCGTTCCCGGCAAAGATTTATCTTATTACCAAACCCTTCCTTCACCTCTGACAAGACATCTTGTGAATGTGGGGAATGCCAGGCCTCCACCGTGGTTCGGATCCCACGTTAAACTGTAGGTCCTCCATTTCATCTCACAATCACCCTACCATTACACATTAGCGTGAGTGCGTATAACCCGAACGGGTAGTAAGACGCGGTGCTAATAATAATAACAATAATAATATAACTAAACGTTTTTACTGAATCCATTGTTCGTGTTCGAATATAATTTTAGTTTTAAAAACCGCAAAATACTGACCCTAACTCGCTTTCTCTTCCCTCCCCCCACCCCCACCCCCACCCTGGGGCTGCGGGTCGGACAGTTTTCATATGGATGTGTGATTTTAAAAGCACAAGTATGGGATGTGACACAATTGTGACTTTCATCTGAAAATTGTCTCAAGTTCTTTTTTTCTTTTAAATTTCGAAAAATATTGTAAATGTAGAGTTGAAGTTTTTTTGGCTAACCATCCAAGGAATACATATCTTTCTGTGGGTATTAATAGTTTTCTAGAGCATATAACTATAGTGCGTGATAGAAAACTACAACCAGATCAAATAACTAATATATAATATAACAATACCAGTCCTTGCTTCACATTCGTTGAATTTAAAGATATTACTATACCAATTCAAAGTTTGTCAAAGTAAATGCTTTTTCTCCAAGTTAAATATATTTAATTTTGTCTACATATTTATTTATACTGAGGTTTTCTGTGTGTGTGTATATATATATATATACACACACACACACACCCCAATTCTTAACATTTTTGGGGGGTTAGAAAATCATTTTTAGTTTCCCTGGCAGTTATTTGAACCTCCTACATATCCATCGACTGCTAAAAGTAACGTGTGTTTGTATGTCACACACGTGGTATTCACTTTAAAACCGAACAATATCATTGTCTTGGGTGTACAATAAAAAGTGGTGATTTTATATTTAGTAATTGGATGACAGTTTGAATGCGAGAACATTTCCTCTAAGCTAACATACTCTTTGAGTAAGTTGTTAATAGCCTTTGTGTTTAACGTATTGACTAAAAATAATATCAAATGACTGATCAATCATTTCTGGCAGATTACCAAACATTTACATGGCTAAAAATGTACGCCCATAATATTAATGTATATAGATATAGATATTTCCGTTTCTCGCTATTTAAGCGAATATAGTTCTCTAAAATGAAGACACATCAAGTTTCCCCAGTCCAATTTTAATAGGAAGGGGATTTCTTAAAAAATTCAAACATATTTTTGGTGGTCAACAAATATAACATTTCACTGTATTATTATTATTATTATTGTTGAGATATTAATAATATCTATACAAAGTGTCGGCTAAAGATCTTATGACTTGACGTATTATACATGAAAGTAGATCTTGTTACGTTTATAGCTGCCAAATAAGGTTCTTCCTATGAAAATTGGACTGTTGAAAGGTTTCTTATGACTGGTTTGGCCCCCCTTGAAATTGCATATCTTCAACTTCAATGTTCATCTTACACCCTATCCCCCCCCCCTAACCCCCCCTAACCTCCTCATTCACCTACAAATAAAAAAAAACTTTAGAATTTTATTCGTTTCAACTTTTTCTCGTGATCCTCCCCCACCTTTCTTCCCGTTACTTTTTCTGTTATTTTTCTCCCCCTCCCCCCCCCCTTTCCCTTTTCTTTTGAAAAAGTTTTTATTCGAGCCAACATTATTTCCCCTCTTCCCTTTCTTACTATTCGCTCAATTATCGTTATTGTTCTTGAAGTCTACAGAGATTCCGTCAATAAGGCAGAGAGGGCACCCTGGCCGCGCCACGGGAGTCCCCCGCATTCCGGGGACTCCCCTGATGGTGCTGGAAACTTGCTGCTAATTATTTGTCTGCACAGGCGGCCCCACCTTATATCGGGGTTCACTGGAACATCGCGCTAAAGTGTGTGCGCTATTTATAACTATTTTGTTATTCCAAATGTGTTCGCCGTTCCATAAAGATTAGAAATTTGCAACTTTAGACTGCCCTGTGGAGTGTTCGAAAACAAGGTCCTTAGGAAAAAATTTGGTCAAAAAAAAGAAAAGAAGGGGGGCGGGACGAGGCTATTGGAGAGTGGAGAATGTTACATAATGATGAGTTAAATAACCTGTACACCTCACAATACATTCATTATTAGGATAGTCAAGTCTCGTAGATTACAGTGAGCAGGACATGCAGCGTGGACAGGAGAATATAGAACCTTGTTCAGGGTAATGACTGGCAAACCCAATGGGAAGAGACCAGTGGGAAGACAACATTAGAATGGACCTGAAAGAAATAGGATGTAATGAGGTGGACTGGATGGAACTAGCTCAAGATGGAGGTAAGGTGTGATGAGGTGGACTGGGTAGAACTACAGTAGCCCCGTGACTTCTTTGGTGCTCACTGACAGCTCACAGCTGACTTCAGAGAGTCAACATTTAGGTATATACCTAAATGTTGACTCTCAGAAGTGACAGCTGCTAAACTTATGTTTTGGCAGATAATATGGTTTGGCGTAGGGATACATAATTTGATCTGGTAACTTTTCAAAGCCCTCAGCTGTCAATCAGCACCAAAGAAGTCGTGGGGCTACTGTAGCTCAAGATAGAGATAGGTGGCATATTAAGTAAGACGTGTGACAGTGAACTTTCAAGTTCCTAATGCCATTGGCAAAGTAATAATAATATGACCTGTATTGCAAATTCTAACTTTTTATTATCTCTAGAAGTGTGTGAAAGTTATTTTTTAAATGTAAATGACTCGTTTGTGTGGCCGCGTGGTCTAACGCGCTACTCTCGCGGTAGACTTCAACTGATCACGGGGGAGATTTTGTAAAGATTCTTCACCGGCTTTCCGAGCTTAGAACTAATCTAAAAACAATGTTCTGAAAGAACATCAATGCGGCGTTTAACGTTTGTTATAATGTATTGAGTTAGTCGGGATCATTTTCTAAAGAAACCCAATTTTAACTTTTTTTTGTTTATTTTGCACCGCGCCTTACTACACGTTTGGGCTGTACGCTTAAGTACTAATTACACTAATGGGTTAAGAGTTGGGAAGGTTGAATATAGAGGAAGTGAACACGCATTTGCGTGAAAGAAAAGTGGTAAGCCATTTAGGTAAAAAACACCCCCAGTTCACCAGAGCGAGGTTCGAACTTCGATTTCCCCATCCTAGGCAGTCTAGCTCAAACAGAAACTAGCGCGTTAACCAACTACGCCACCGAGGCGGGTTAAAATGTAAACATCGCAACAACAACAAAACCACCTCTCTTAGCATCCTAAATTTTCCCAAACAATAGTGTAATGTGCTCCGTTTAGTTTGAAAATGAGTTATAAAACTACATCCTTGCGTGTTTTATCCCATCACGTCGTCTTCCCTTTATCCCCGGTCCAGAAACTTCCTGTTTTTTCCTCCCTCGCTGTTAAAACAAGTTTATGAAGTGGCGCAATGAAAAGGGCTTGTTGACGAATTGAGCTTGACACATTTCCCCGTCACTAGAGGGTGTTAGTGGGACGAGGGTAATAAGAAGAAGAACAAAGGGCGAGGGTTGCGCGCTACAGATTCCCCTCGGTGGGAAATTTCATTACATTTGCATCGGTGATTGGTGGTTAGGGCCTCGCGGAGGATCTTGGGAAATCTTCGGTAACTCCGCTTTCCTTTCACTCGTTAGAAATGTCGACGTTTTCTTATGTGTGAAAGTGTTAAGTTGATATTATTATTATTATTATTATTATTATTATTATTATTATTATTATTATTAGCACCGCGTCTTACTACCCGTTCGGATTATACGCACTTACGCTAATGTGTAATGGTAGGGTGATTGTGAGATGGAATGGAGGACCTACAGTTTAACGTGGGATCCGAACCACGGTGGAGGCCTGGCATTCCCCACATTCACAAGATGTTTTGTCAGAGGTGAAGGAAGGGTTTGGTAATCAGATAAATCTGTGCCGGGACCGAGGACTGAACCCCGGCCGCCAGCACAGAAGTCCGACACCTTACCCCCTAGACCACCAGGTCACCCCACGATATTATTATTAAATATAGGCTAGTATTTTAATATGTTTGGAGGTTTTTGATGTTTAAATTCTAGTCGTCTCTTGTCAATAAAGGTGTTTTATTTTAAAATGTACAAACACGTAAAAGTATTTATTATTATTATTTAACACCGCGTCTTACTATCCGTTCGGGTTATACGCTTAAGTACTAATTACTCTAATGGGTTTGGAATTGAAAAGGTTGAATATAGAGAAAGTTAAACCTCATTTTAGTGGAAAACCATTTAGGAACCCCACCCACCCGACCGAGATTTGAACCTCGGATCTCCCCGTCCTCGGCAGTCTAGCTCAACACGTAACCAGCGCGTTAGCTAACTACTCCACCGAGGCGGGTAACGTAAAGCGATACAATTAAACTAGACTCGGTTTAAGATAGGAATACACTTATTTAGCAGTTAATTTTCTAATACAAAATTCCTATTATGCGTCAAGTCATGTAATCTACAGCTGTAACCTTTGATATATAGTATCAATAGTTATCAAATAAAACAAATCTAGTAAAATGTTATCAGTGTTGAACCTAGCGTAAGTAGTGAACATACGTTGGGGCTGGTGTTGCGGGTACGTAATATGGCACGTCATACGAGCTGTGGTTGGATGAAAAGGGGAAGGGGGGGGGGTTTCGTGCTTCCTCGTCAATCTTCGTACGCGCATAAATACAGCTTTCGACCAGGTTTCATTCTTTGATAGCATTTGATGTGTTAGAATGTGTTGATGTATTGTTTTTAAATTCGGTCTTGGGGTAAATTGCTCGCCGCCTCAGGACCCGCTGTTCGTGGGTTCAAACCCCAACTAATTTTTCTTGAGTGTTAAAAATCCGTAGCACAACTTCCTACGGAGGGGTGGTAAATCCGTTGGTCCCATGTCGATTGTGGTGTGTAAAATAACCCTGGAAGTTTTGTGGAAATACCTTTCGTGGCAAAATTGGTAGGCCCTTTCGCTCTCGCTCATAGAAATTCTCGTGTGCTGATATAATCAGTGGGTTTGGAAAGTGCACGTTAAATATAATTAATTTAAAGACGCGTGTAACCTGAACAAGTATTAAGACTGGCGCATGTGCTCCATGGAGTATTTTTTAACTGTTAAAAAAAGTAATGGGTGTTCAGGTCAGATACATCGTATTCATTTTGTCCACAAAATATGATAGCTTAGTTTGGTAGTTTTATAGTAATTTCATATTTATGTTGGTAAGATTGATTTAGATTACTTATAATATGTTCTTTATTTTCCGGGAGTTAAATATACCCTCCGAAAATTTAGAAAATGCCATGTATTAAAAACCACAGTTGTACAGCTTAAACACCCAATGAAAGATAAAAAGGTTAATATAGATATTTAAAAAACTCGCCAAATTCTCTCGTAGACCTAAAGCTAGCTATAAATTACCTTTTTTTTTGCCGTTTAACAATACGATGTGTTTGACCAATCCGACACCTTAGCTTAGTCGGTAATGTGTCTGTCTACTGAGATAAGAGTCCCGGGTTCGATTTTCGGCATGGCCGAAAAATGTATCATGAGGACATGTGGGTTTACCCCTTCACGGTGATGAATTAACGGCCGGGGGTTAGATGTTGTGTCTTTACTGGTATTAAGTTGTATTATAAGGCGTATGAAGCAACCACAGGCCTAGCCAGCCGCCGGTAGTGGAAAATCTATGACTTGAATAATTATAAACTGACCCCAGGCCGCGAACAGTCACGGATGTGAAGTAAAGTAAAACGAAAGATCAACAAGTTAACAGAAATACAAAATAGCCGAACTATTTCGTAGACCTGAAACTATCAATTAACATTTTGTATCCGTTTGAGAATAAGATGTATCCGACCAATTATTATTATTATTATCACCGCGTCTTACTACCCGTTCGGGTTATACGCACTTACGCTAATGTGTAACGGTAGGGTGATTGTGAGATGAAATGAAAGACCTACAGTTTAACGTGGAATCCGAACCACGGTGGAGGCCTGGCATTCCTCACATTCACAAGATGTATTGTCAGAGGTGAAGGAAGGGTTTGGCAATCAGATAAATCTGTGCCGGGACCGAGGATTGAACCCCGGCCGCCAGCATAGAAGTCCGACACCTTACCCCTAGACCGCCAGGTCACCTTATCTGACCAATCAAACAGCCTTATTTTGTAAACATAAAAACACCGAGACATTTCCCATCCATGTTTATATCATATATTTATATTCTCCCTTTTCAGACTCCGATAAGATCGAATGATTCAACCCATTATTCATCAACTATTTCATGGAAGCGTTGTCTTGATTCTGTTATTCCCAATGTACTCTTGTAACTAGGGAAACATTTCACCAACAAAGAGGTCTCAGAACCCTTGAACGAACCTGTGAAAAAGATGAAGGTAACAATATCCGCTGTCCAAACTTTTCTTTGCGATCTCTTGTCGAGCGTCTGTCCGCGCCGACTTTGTTTGAGAGCGGAGCTCCGTATCAAACAATAAAATGAGTTCGCATCTTATTATCTCTTTCATCTGGTTGTCAGGCTGTCGCTCGGTTGGAGGACTATGAAGTTTTCAAGTTGGGGGTCTGCGCCCTTCATCAAAGCTGCATTCCACTCGTCTGGAAATACCAAATAGAGGTTAGGGCTCGTGATTCTACTTGCGTCTGATCTGGTGGGTGAGGGTATTATCTCAAATACTTGCTGCTTAGCGTCTGATCTGGTGGGTGAGGGTATTATCTCAGATACTTGCTGCTAGCGTCTGATCTGGTGGGTGAGGGTATTATCTCAAATACTTGCTGCTAGCGTCTGATCTGGTGGGCGAGGGTATTATCTCAAATACTTGCTGCTAGCGTCTGATCTGGTGGGCGAGGGTATTATCTCAGATACTTGCTGCTAGCGTCTGATCTGGTGGGCGAGGGTATTATCTCAAATACTTGCTGCTAGCGTCTGATCTGGTGGGTGAGGGTATTATCTCAAATATTAGCTGCTAGCGTCTGATCTGGTGGGCGAGGGTATTATCTCAAATACTTGCTGCTAGCGTCTGATCTGGTGGGCGAGGGTAAGAATCACTGTAGGGAAAACCACTTTCAGGTGACCTTACAGGGATTTGAACCCCGATCTTTTTGTCTCCAGCGGGTCAGCCTAACACTGGAGTGATGCCTTAGATCATTCGGCCACTGAAGCGGATCAGCCATCTATTATCTAGAGATGATTGAGTATTTACTCAACCTAGTTAGGCTATTGCGAGCATGGTGAGATGGACTGCGTCATAACCATTGATTATTATTATTATTAGCCACGGGCACACTTCGGGTCATCAGACTCCTTAACTAGATAACTAAATACAAGGACGTCATTCAGTTGCGCTTTAGTCGAAATATGATTACTATCAGTACGTCTTAATTGGGGTGAGTTTTAATGTCGTTGCCTTCTTGGAGATTTCAAAACTAGTTTGTGAAGTGTGTTGCATCGCAACTTGACGCGCTCTAAGCACTATCACACTTAGAACACCAATGTACGAGATAGAAAGAGAGGGAAGAAAATGAACAGTTCACCCTGAGAGGACTCTTGTTTATATACTGGTAGCACTTCCCCTCTTCCTCTGACGAGTTTACACACTCACTATCACACTTAGAACACCAATGTACGAGATAGAAAGAGAGGGAAGAAAATGAGCAGTTCGCCCTGAGAGGACTCTTGTTTATCTACTGATAACACTTCCCCTATTCCTCTGACGAGTCACACTCATTATACTATTTGCGCCTTGGAAACATTGATTTGCTCTTTAAAATTACCTTTTTTCTTGTGTCCTAGTCCAGATAGACATTTGCTATCACGAACTTCTTAACCTACGTCCTGGAAGGAAAACTCCCTCAGGATATTTTCGTGACTAAACCAAATATCTAGTTGTAGAGGATTTATATTAAAAAAAATATGTTTACAAAAAAAACTACTTCATGATAT
>CABFOW010005561.1:0-41084 GCA_902141385.1 Timema californicum | reverse complement strand
ATTCTATCAACATTTTTAAAATTAGCTGAAAGACATTCCAATTTTGATTGATTTGATTTTTAAACAATAATATGAGTCTAAAGTGTTTAATTTGGCTGAATTTTAACCAGTATTTTGCAAGGGGTGGTTGGGGTTAATTAAAATTGAAAACATGATTGAAATTAATCTCAATTTACAGTTTAGGCATATATTGTGTAATGTAGGTCTATTTGTAGATCATTTAAATTTCTAACGATTTGCTAGGATTCGGATTCGACCCATCTCTAATTTTAATATATTCATTCACCAAGTTATGTTATCTTCAGCTGTCACCTTTGATAAATATTATCATAACCTATTGAATGACTCAAATAATATAGTAAAATGTTATCAATGTTGACTGTAAAGAAATATATTTGAATTTTCTAAACTGTTCTTCTAACCAAAATCAAGGTTTACTTACTCTCTATAACACCAACAAAGATTAAACTGAGAAGATGGGAATAAAAATAATAAAATTTGAAACGGGGTTCACGAACGTTTGTCTTCTGCACCCTAAATGTTTTGAAAAATGTTTAGGATTGTATCCATTTATTTTATTCAACTCCAATAGGTGGGCAATCCAAAAAAGGTGTCAATCTAGTCTTGTCCAGTTTGCCAGTGACAACGAATTTGGGATTTGAATCCTGGCAGTTTATATGTATGTTTTTTTCTTAAATAGCTTTTCACTGTTTATTCACGTAAATGCGTGTAAACTGCATATTAATACATTATACCTTCACTATCTCAACCTCCTCAGAAAATACATTCAGATAGTTTTGACGGTTAAAAAGTTGAAGATCACGTAAAAGTTGCTGAGCGGTCTAAGAACTAGGCTGTAAATAAAAATCTTCCACGGAATCTAATATTTAAAAAAATTCAAATATGAGCAGGCAAATTTTTGCAAAACAAAATAAAGTGTTGTAAATTTTTTTAGAACATGAATAATGGGATATATTTGGTGGATCATAGTGTTTACATTTAAAATAGAAACAGATTCTAAATAATATAATGCAGTTTAACATTCAAAAGAGATACATTTTTACCTTGTAGCTACAATTTTGACATACTAACTACTAAAACTTTTTATGAAATAAAATTGTATAAATATTATTAAAAAAATATGATGGGATTGTCAAAAGGTAGAAATCAAAATTGATACTATTTTATTAATTTGAAGCAACAGGTCACATGCTAGTAATATAAAATGGGTAGCGAAAAGGTTACTCTCAGAGAGGCGCGTGAGCTAGGCTAGGCTCCGGCCGCCACTTATCAGTTCTTGACACTTTCAAGGAATCCAGAGATTAACCGGCTGGCAGCATAACAGAACTTGTCAGCGTAACCCTTTCCCCTTTGGCGAATCTAGAGACACCTGTTGGCGAACATAGCAACTATGACTCACCTCAACCCTCACTATCCACCCCCAAAACCGAAAAGAAGCTCCACTCTAGCGCACACTTAAATTTAATACTAAGTTAAATTTGTTTTTTGTTAATTTAAACAAATGTGTGTTTGTGTGTTTAGTCTCTCAGGCAAAAGTTCTAGATAATTTTGAAAAAAATATTTTTGTGTTGGGTTGTATGTTTAGCCATTTTATTATTTAAAATTAAAATTTGTGTGAAATAAATTTTATATCTTTGACCAGGTGTCTCAACTATGTTTAGTGAAACATTTAAAACACTATACCAGTTTACTAAGATCGCTTTATTCTTTTCTTCTAATACAGTTATCATATACTCCAACATCTAGAAATAACAAATTTGTGTGCCTCATGTTAAAATATTTACAGTTTCCTTAATATGTGCTTCCTTATATTAGATACATCTAGAATTACAAAATCTCTACACTTACTAAATAGTTTGACATGTTACATACAATATAAAACATACAGTAGAATTTTTGTGAAAGAAAAACCTAACTTTCAAACAAAAATCTTGATAGATGGTTGGACCCTGTTATGTATCAATTAGATTTAACACCATTAAATAAACCTTAGATATTTATATTCAGATTTATTTTCTTGATTTGCCTCATAAATTTTTAGTAACTAAATATTGAATGAAAAGTGTCTTAAAGACTTTAGACGGCTTCCTCCCTACAAATATGAAAACTAGAACTTTTTAAACGTTTACAGGAAAATAATTAGTGTTCAGGAAATAAATTTACTTGTGAATTTTGGCAAATGTTAACATCAAACAAGTGAAATACTAGGATTAAAAAATACTGCATCACCCATCGACTTTGGTACAAATAGTTGATTGGTGAAATTTTACTAGGACTGGAAAAACAAAAATAAAATATATTAAATAATTTTAGCGATAATTACAAAACATTTATAAAAAATTGTAATGAAATTTTTTTTTAAAGAATTTCCTTAATTTAATCAGTTATTTTAAAAAATATTTTAGTTGATTCAATGAATATATTCTATTATTGAAACATCCAGAATGTGGAATGATGATGTGGCCTGTGATCTAAAGGAGCTGGGTGAGCGGTCAGCACATGGTCTTCAATGCTTGTGAATGCTACAAATCGAATCAAAATATTGTTGCTTTTCGAAGACTTTTAAAAAACATTAGCATGCTAAAATTATGTATACTTACTTGTTAAAGACAGTTTTATATATTTTCATATTTAAATATATAATTTGAGACATATTTGGTATTGAAACTATGAGTAAATAGTTTGGCAAACATATTTAGACAGATTATCAGCTGGAAAATATTGTGTAGATTTGAATGCAAACCCAAATTTGTTGAATATATTGTTTGTTCAATAATGTTTAACATGTATTTTATAAGACTTGAAGAAATAAGAAACACATATTTGGCAGTAATATCAACAAAAAATAAAATAAATCAAAATAATAATATAGTAATAATTCACCTGAATGGAAAAAAACTACTGATAAATCCTAATTTTAAATATGTATGAAATAAAGTGACTTCATAAGGACACACAAAAATGCACACACACAAACACAGAGGATATTTAAGAATTTTGTTAATTAAATTATTTTGAAAATATACGAATAACACATTTGAAATTATGTCAAAGTAAAATACTATTACAGATTTAGTCTCTGATAAATTTTTTTATGCCCTTTCAGTAAGTGCAAATTCAGCGTAAGGTACTAAAGTTTACTAAAATATGTTTTAGACATTTATTTAGTTGTGTATACATGTTTAAATTTGTAATATCTTAATATCTATTACCACAGTTTTAATATATCAAGGTATCTCCAATGTCGTGTAATTAAGTCATTTGTGATCTATACTCTTCCACTTTTAGACACACTATAATTGTTTGTTAATAATCTTAAACAACATTTTACTCAAGTGGTTGGTGTTAACAATATTACAAATATAAGTATAATTAAAAGGAAGCAACTATAAGGGATTCTAAAACATTTAAAATAGAAGGGGGAGATGTTTTCCCCTCAAAATAAAACCTTTTCCCAATTAACTAAAAAACTGCTTATTTTGATTCGTTACTAAGGTTATTTATTGGGAAACATGAATGATAAAGAACGTCTAGGTTCAAAGTCCCATAATACACTTTTTATAATGTGGTGTAGTCACCACTTTGGCACGTACTCTGGTATAGAATAAACATACTTATTTATTAAGCTAAGAAAATAACTGGTAATGACAATAAGAAAAATAAAGTTTATAATTTGTTGGTAATAATAAATACAAAGCCACTGCCTGGTAGTTGAAATATTAATGCATTATAAATATTAAAATTAATAAACATATTTTGTTCATCCATTAACATAGTTATTTTTACTTGATTTCACAAGTGTTTATACCAATTTGTTGAACACAAGTTTGATTATCTTAACATATAGGAAGGACAATCCCAAAGCATTATTGAAAAATACTTTCTTTATATATAGATTGTCCTTTTTGTCCCACCATCATCAAGAATTATTTTAATTGGGATGTAAGAGAAAATGAGTAAGAATTAAATGTATAAAACATATAGGTCAAGAATATTCTAAAAATAGTTATTTACTCTTACAGTAAAATTTAGGCTGTACAAATGATATATTTAGATAGGTCTGCCATCATTTTCTTGATACAAAATTCCTAGTGTTTTCCAGGTTTTGTCAGAAGGAATTCCCATTTTTCAATACACTTTTAGATATTAGTATAGAGGAATTAAAATTTGTATTTTATAAAAGAGATTAGTGTGGAGAACAGGATGATTTGTAATTGCTAAGAATCACATTGTCTCAGACTGGAAAGCGAAAGGATGAGACATGTGCCGAGGTCAGAGTCCCTACCTCTTTAGTTATATTTTTCTTCGTTGCAAAGGCCTACTAATAAAACCTATCTGTTTATAATGTCCCAAATTCATTTATATATATATATATTTATATATATATATATATATATTAAAGTTTTTTTTAAACTTCCTGTATTTCTTGATTTTATCAGGTTTTCCTGGCTTTCCTGATTTTACAGGTGAATGGCAACCATTTATATAATCAATCAAATCACATTTTTAAAGAAAGCATAAAATAACATAATTCCCAATCAAATGTTAAGTTTTCAGATTAAAAATATTTAAATGTTAGATGCTTCAACCGAATATGACATTATTAGTCAGGTAAATAATCATATATAGCAACATATGGTATTTAAAAATTACAAAATGTTTTGTTTGAACATGTTAACTTAAAATGCAAAAGACTATGTATTTTAAACATTTGCTAGGATTACATTTCTGTATTTTAACTTAGCTAGGCTTGTTCAAGTACCGTAACCAGCATTCTAGAGAATGTGTGATTATAAACTAACTGTCTGTCCTGTTAACAAATAATCACTCTCTTGCCCAAAACTATGGAGAGGTGTATGGTCAAAGACAGTTGTTTATACCTTTACCCCTTTATTCCTGGTTTTCTAGGAGAATCTGACATGATTTATTGCTCTCTTCCTCCTATGCATTATGTAGTTAGTTTTAAGAGGCCACAAACTTTAAAAGTCAGTACGTTTCAAATATAAAGGAACTTGTTCAAAAGAAATGTAATCCTAGCTTTGGAAATTAAATTTAATGATTTTGCTGTTAAAGCACGTTGTCTATTTATGTATACCTGTATCCAAATTACTTCTTGTTCTTAGTCTTAGAAAACCATTAATACATAAAGCTTACTAAATTATTTGATGGATTGATGAGTTTCATTAGTGTCATATTCAAAACCATAACAATTTTGGTAAACATTAACATTGTCTAATTCAGTATATGATCCTCTTTACAGGTGTTAAAAATAAATTATACTTGTTTGGCATTCATTAAGATATTTATGACAGTCTTAATTATGAAATTATATTTAGTAAAAGTGATTTTTTCCAATAAACTTTTCGCAATCTTAGTTTAATACTCACAAATCTACAAATACGTTTTAAATTTACTTTAAGTTTACTGGTTAGTCAGAGCACACAGTTTATATTTATAGTTTTCTCTTCAATATATGCCATATAATGTCGATGACCATCCCCTACGTCAAATACGTTTGTGCGCTAGCAAACAAAAAATCTACAACAAACAAAAAATGTGTTTCAAAGCCAATAAACACATTTATAAGAATTTAAGTAACCATACAATTTCAACAAATGTAAATTTACATAGTTTAAATTAATAACTTATATGCTAGTTATTTTCAAGGATAATAATATATATGTTGGTGTGTTCTTATACAGTTATGCTCGAGTCATTGAGCATTGTGGTGTGTAATAAAACTGAAAACTAAATAAAAAAAAGTATAGATAATAAAATAGTATTTATGCTTTTTAAGTGTTGCACTTCAAATGGATACAAGGAGAAACATCAACATTAATGGAATGCTCAATTTAACACCAACACACATTAAAACCGCTTCAAAAAGACACCCTAATGCAAGGGGACAACTTTATGGGGTATTTGGATGGCACAATCGCATGCACAGCATGTGGGCTCCATCTTTAAACAGTTTTTTTCTCTATCTGGGCTGACAAATATTAAAGTAATGTACCCAATTGTTCAGAAATATTTACATAAAAGTTCACTTCACCACATATTGTTTACTATGTCTAAAATCACTTGTGGTCAGAATGTTTAAGATCACTTGGAAGTATTAAATGTTAATTTGTCACTATTTGGAACCACTTCATACCCATGAATCCCCCCCTGGAGGAGCTGTTCCATGGCTCTCAACATCACTTTTACTTGGTTCTTTGTACCCCCACACATCCCCTGGGCCTGGAGGAATTTGTCCATCGTACGGAAGACTTCCATCATACTGTCGGTTTTTCTTTTTCTCTCTATTCACTTGAGCATATAGTGGTTCACCTGGCTTAGCTATCTGAAACAAACATCGGATGCATGTAAAAATAGGGAAGTATTAACAATAAGTCTATAAATAAAAAGGCACACTTACACAAAGAAATGCTTGAAAATAGATATTTGAGCATTTTTGTTCTTAATGTCCTAGAGCCTGCTGATTGACCTAGATAAAAGTTTGTAACAAAATTCTTCTAGAATAAATGATTTGAAAAATAGACAGTTAGGAATATCATAGTTGTTAGATTGTTTAAAAAAATAAGATAAAATAGAATAGTAAAATGTAGAGTAGTGTTAATGTGGGATCTATTTCAGAAGTTAGTTATAATTGTTAATAACAATAGTATAGGTGTATATAGGTGTGATGGCCAGTTAATTACCAAACATATTAAAAATATAGAGATTTGAAAAATGTAAGAAAGTGTTCCTTCACCATCTTATTGTTTCCTAAATATTTGTTTAACAGAAGAAAGGTGGGAAAGTGAAAAGGTTAAACTTTCCAGTTTCTTTTTAAGCACAATCTCTTATGCATTATTGGACATAAAAGCCAGAAAACTTCTTGAGCACTACTTTTTAAAATAGCCCTATAACATAAAAAGGATTCTGTGGTGTTATGCTAAACCTTGCTGCTATTGTTAGTATTAATATGAGGTTAAATCATAGGGGAGGTTTAACAAAAGCTGCTCAAATGTTTTCATGGTGGTCGCAAAATATATTTTACAAAATTCCCTGACTTTCCCCGGTTTTCCAGGTAACATTTTTCAATTTTTTTTGATTACTTTTTTCCACTTTTAATGGTGGATGATAACTTGTTTTATATATTATTGATTACATTAAAAAATAAAATGTTATTTTATTTAGGTATTAACTTTTGTTTTAGTGTTTAGTTGCGAAATTAATGGGATCTTTAAGACATATTTTTAATTCCCTAACTTTTCCTTATTTTTAGTTAAATTCCCTGAGATTTCCCTGTCATCATAAAATTCCGAGACTTTGCCAGGTATTCCCTGTTTTCCCTGTCTGTAGCCACCATGTGTTTTGTATGAATTTTTGAGTTACAGATTAAATATTTTAATAAAAAAAATTGTGGGTAGTAGGAACCAAATAACTTTATAATTATATATGCAAATAAATATATAAATTCGTAGGTGGTGAATATTTGAATTGATTTTAGGCCTATATACATATAATTTTGAACTAAAACTTCTATAGAATGTGAGATTCTTAATAGAAGACTACACAGCTGAGTCAACCAAACAATGATGAGCACAAGCAGCTCATGCGTTTGATATCCTTGATGGGAGCTAAGAGCATGTGAGTCCTAAATATAGTCAAAATATATTGACATTAAAAAATATTTTTTTTTCAACCTATCTAAATATATATTATAATGACCTTAACTGCATCAGTTGGAATGTGGCCTTATTGTAGGCACCCTGTTAGATATTCGAGGGTTTTTTCCTAAAGGGTTTCCCTCTTTCTCTCTAGTTAAATATGACATTTTATTTAAATTCCACCTTTCTAATCCCCACTCAGTGTAATTAAATAAACAAAGCTTAAACAGGTCTTAAAATTCTATGGACAAAAAAATGTCCTTTTTTTGTGTGTTTAGCCTAACCTTCCCATACCCTTACAAACATCACAGGAATTTTGAGTTTTGACCCATGATACAAGTTATATTTTACCCATCAATTTGTGTACAAAGATTATTTATAGAAATTTTGGACATCTATTTGAGGCACAAAAACTAAACATGGTATAAATGAGTCAACATTACCCGCCTCAGTGGCGTAGTTGGCTAACGAGCTTGTCGTGTTGAGCTCGACTGCTGAGGACGGGGAGATCGAGGTTCGAATCTCGGTCGGGTGAACTGGGGGTGGTTTTTCCTAAATAGTTTTCCACTCTCCCTCCACGAAAATGCGGGTTCACTTCCTCTAATTCAACCTTCCCAATTCCTAATCCACTAGAGTAATTAGTACTTAAAGCGTANCCTCCACGCAAATGCGGGTTCACTTCCTCTAATTCAACCTTCCCAATTCCTAATCCACTAGAGTAATTAGTACTTAAAGCGTATAACCCGAACGGGTAGTAAGACGCGGTGCTAAATATTATTATTATTAACATGAAGTGTAAAACACTGTCTCTATATGTGTGTATAGCATAGGACCTCAAATGCCCATAATAATTTAAAAACGGACATTATTATTATCAGCACGTCTTAATACCCAATCGGGTTGAACGCACTTATGATAATGTGTAATTGTAGGGTGATTGCGAGATGAAATGGAGGACTTACAGTTTAACGTGGGATCCTGGCATTCCACACATTCACAAGTTGTGATTAATACACGTCTTGTCAGAGGTGAAGGAAGGGTTTGGCAATCAGATAGCCAATTTAAGAGATTAGATAGTATATGCATATTATGATGATGGTATAATAAATCAAATATATAAACGTAGTATCCCTTGGATACACTGATTAGAACCATAAAGTATTTTTAAATACTTTTTGGTTATTCGTGTTTAGATGGCTTTATTTATTCAAAAAATTACTTACACCATCCATAATGAAGATCAAAAATGCATTCAATATTACCAAAATTAAAAAACTAGTTTAAAGAATTTATTAATAAAATAAATATAGGTTGAGATAAAGAAGCATTGCAGCTGTGTAATGTGAGTGTTAAACATGCTAACGTACTTCATCTCATACAATATCAAATAAGATTACATCCAAAATTCTTCTTAGGACATTCAAAAGGTAAGATGGCAAAGAAAATTAAATATTGTAGCTCAGTATTATATTGATGTTGAATATTTTGCTCACTCTCATCATAGTGTTCAGAGTCGATTAAATAATGTAAATGGTTTCTTTTACAAAGACTAGCCAAAATATTACAGGATGATAGTGTAGCATTGCTAAAAACGATAAAATTTATCAGAACCTGACATTTTATATAGTTTTTTCAGACAAAAATCATAGGCTACCCTTGGAGCCGTCTTTTTAAGACAATATTCATAAAAGAAGAAAAGGCAAAACCATGGTGCTCAATATGTGAGTGATACAACAGGCAAGAATGTTGCTGGATGTAAGCTAGGGCCCTTGTGCAAATGTAAGAACAAATGTTGGTCAATTCTACAGGATAAAGAGCATGATGTTTTTCAAAGCTTTTGGAATCAAAGAGACTTTAATACACAAAATGCATTTATATTTTCTTGTAACAAATCAATAAAGCCTAAGTAGGCCTATCCCAAGAAAAAATCTCTGGCTGATACCTCCAGGAGAGGCAACACATTTACATATCATGTAAAAGCTAATGGTACTGACATGATTGTTTGTAAACAAGCGTTTATGTCTATACACAAACTACGAAATTCATTTGGTGGAATGAATATTCAGCACATAATATCAACTGGAATGACTAGCGCTGTGGAAAATGTGAATCTAATCCTAAGAAATATTTTGAAGCTGCTGTGGCTGATGTGCAAGAATATATAAAAATCAATTCTTCCCTACCAGTCTCATCACTCTTAAAGCCCACAATCCAAACAGAATCTACTTCAATTGTGATTTGAATATATCTACATTAAATAGTAATTATCCTTTACCATGGTGTAAAGCCAAGGGAAAAGTTAATGAGTTTAGATAAATATTGCAGAATAATTTGCTTGGAATACAACATTGGATTTGAAATGCCAAAATCCGATTCCTGCAGAGTATGTGATGAGCTAACAATAAAGATTAATCAAGCTGAATCTGATGGTAATGAAGATGGCTTAAAAGTTGAGGTAGAACAGACTAGAAAGAACCCTGAACAAGGATTGGCTGTGCTATCAATGGATTTGCAGTAGGCTATGCCTACACCAAAACTTTCCTGTGGGCCTGAATTTTATAAACGAAAAGTTGTGTATTGTGTATCAAATCAATGGTTTATGTTCATGTGGGATGAAACCACAGCAAACCGGGAAAGTGAAGAGATTAGTAGCTGCATTTTTAAATTTCTCAAACACCACAGAAATGCAAACATCTTGTTTATTCTGATACCTGTCCAGGATAAAACAAGAACTGGAACATAACAATTAAGGTTCCACCTCATTCTTTCCAAGAGCTTTGAGAGAATTGAACACTTTTCTAGTAGGTGGTCCCACACACCTACCATCTGATTGTGACTTGGATAAAATTGAAAAATTCTATAAGAATCAAACCTAGACTTTACGATCTAGAAGGATGCCATCATAGTGTGCTCAAGTGTAGCAAAAGGATTCAATTTCATGTTACAATAATGCAGAAATACAATTTTGTTACAGTGTATAAACCGGTAGGTTCATAAAATAAAAGAAATAAGTATGACGATGGAAATGATCTTCGGTTTTCGAGTGTTTACACGTTTAGATACACCCAGGATAAACGGATGTAATGTTAGTAAAGTACGCCTGTAATGATGTATACGTAGAGATTTCTTTAAAGAAAGGTGGTCGACGATATGAACAATTCCTAATGTGCCAAAAATATTATGGAGCCTTTGCCAGTTAATCATTATTATTATTAGCACCGTGTCTTACTACCCGTTCGGATTGTACTCATTTACACTAGATGGAGGTCTGGCATTTCACACATTCACAGGTTGTGATTAATACACGACTTGTCAGAGGTGAAGTAAGGGTTTGGCAAGCCAGTTAAACCTTTGAAATTTTTAAGATATTCAGCATCTTCTTCCTTATATCTCAGCTGTCAATAATTCTTTTTACATAGGTCTAAGATAAGATAATAGGTCAAATGAAAATAAATATCTTGAGAAATGAACCTTAGTTCTTAATTACTAAGAGGGAATATTATGTTGCAATACAATAATTCCACATACTTGCAAAGGTCCTTAAACCTAAGGTGTAAAGAGTATCTTTATTTGGAAATTGAAAAATAAAAGCTTAGTACTAGCAAGCCCATGCCTCTTACTTTTAAAAACGCAGTAAAATATGATTTCATCAAGAAAGTCTTATGCCACATCAAAACTACCTTTTTAAAAGTGTATTAATAAATTTAACAATAATAGTTGTTCAGTTGCATGCAAAAATAGTGGCTATAGTTAAAACACACATTAAAATAATAAAAAAAATAGAGATAAATGCTACTATGATTTATGGAACTAATCAAAACATGTTTGTTCATATATCTCAATTCGAGTGTGATGTGGCATAGGACTATCTGATACCAAGCCCCTTAATTATTTCCCATATGAACTGATATAATCAATGATTTTGATGGGATTAACCCCTAAAAAGTAAACTTGGACCAAGAAAAAGTGTCAAAGCATATATACACTATAGATCTGAAAATACAGTACTGATAAATAGAATGTATAAAGCAGGAATACAATATTGAAAAAGAATATATACATATAGTTGATCACAGCTTGTGATAAAGATAAATTGAAAACTGTTGAATGTTAGTGAAAATTGTTTGCTTTTGTAGGTTTTACATTTCATCCCATTTATCAGGCTAGTATTTGTACAATAATGAGGTATTTATGTTATTTGACTACTTTTCAATGTGTTTAACAAATTAGTAAAAATAAGAAATTTTATTAATTTCTAGATACAATTAATAAAGCATGATATACAGTTTAAACTGGGAAATGGTGTGTATAAAGAAGAATCACCCTAGTATGATTCATTAAAATATGACCAATTAAAACCCTCTTTATAATTTATGGGTAATTTGTAATCCTCTGCTACTTTATATTATATTAATGCTCTGCAGAACTACTTAAAATAGTTCTGCAGATATGAAAAACGTGTCTCAGATTCATGTATCTTTACTATTTTTTGTCTCAGATTCATGTATCTTTACTCTTTTCAGTTGTCGAGATATTATAAAAATATAAATAATCACATTTTGTAACAAAATAAATGGGATAAGTAATCTTGGTATCAAAAATGAGTTTTAAGGGAAGCCAAAATTCACGCAAGTTTTTATTAATGAGGTTAGATGATTGATTATGAGGAGTAGAGCTATTTTAAACACGATAAAAAAAGCAATTAAGAAGTCAAACGTGTATTAAAGTTGAAAATCAAGATAATATGCCACTAACTACCAAATCAACAATTCCAAAGAAGAAATTAAAGATATTATGAAACAATATATTTTAGTGTTGAATGTATACATATTAACAGCATCAGTAATGGGTACTAATTGTACAAATAGGGGTTGAAAGTGATATTGATTCAAATTCTCTACTAGAATCCATGCATTCTACATGCACACACAAAAAATGTAATCAAATAATTTAGTGCTTGTTATTATTGGCACTTTTCAATATTAAAGACCTACAACACATCAATACATGTTTAGAAATAAAATAAAACAAAGTGAATTAAAAAAAAAGGAATTACTTTCAACACCATAAGAATTTTATAATTTTTATTTCTGCGAGCCAACATACACACATTTTATGACATGTCTTTTTATAAAACTTTTTTTATATATAGCATAATTTTGCTGAGTTACAAACCTTTTAATAAGGACTAATTACTAACAGGAACAGAATGAAGGCAAATGCTTTCAAGGTAAGGAACAAGAAAGGAATTAATAATCTACTTACTTAATAAATTACCTGGTTTAAATTGATCTTTTGGAGGTTGTTGCAGCCTACGACTTCAGGAAGATGTGGTTGAAGATGGAGGCTGCAATCACCTCTGAAATGTTGGCAACAAATGACCATTCATGTGATAACAGACCAACACCATCTTATTAAAAAACTAAAACCTAAATGTGCTGTGAAGAGTTCAACTAATCTACAGGACTAGATGTTCTAATAAATGTAACTGTACAACATGTATGAAGGAAAATAGATAAAGATGGCTATATTTCAAAATAAAATAAATAAACTAGGACTCATTAATGACGTAATATTCATAAGAAATTAATGCTTATTTGAAGTTTATATACAATCATGACCAACCAAACTGGTTTGGCAAACAAAAATATGTAAATACCAAAACTCGAGCCTCGGAACAGATTTATAAATAGCACTTTGTATTAATTTTTGATTTTTGATTTTTCAAGGTTGTATGTATTGTATATACTTTTAGTTGTATGTATTGTTTCGATTCAAGTTAGAGAATGTGCTTTATTTCATTAATCTATCTAAATAAATAACACTGGTATTAGAAAATAATGTATTGATAAGTAAATGATAATCATTTAAAGAACTTATATTCTGATGTGTATCAAAAGGCTTTGAGTAATTAAAGAGCATAAGAAGAGCGAGGGTGAGTAGAACACAGTTTTACTATGACTTGAAATTAAATCACTATGCACATTTTGCAAAACCACAGTGATTCATATAGTTGCAAAGTTTAGAAGTAGTAACCCGCTTCGGTGGCGTAGTTGGCTAACGCACTTGTCGTGTTGAGCTCGACTGCTGAGGACGAGGAGATCGAGGTTCAAATCTCGATTGGGTGAACTGAGGTTTTTTTTCCTAAATGGTTTTCCACTCTCCCTCCACGCAAATGCGGGTTCACTTTCTCTAATTCAACCTCACCAATTCCTAATCTATTAGAGTAATTAGTACTTAAAGCGTATAACCTGAACGGGTAGTAAGACGCGGTGCTAAATATTATTATTACTATTTAGAAGTAGTAGCAAATTAATTATGAATGTCTGAAGCAGTTGATCTGAATGCAGATGATAAGAAGTGGTAGCAAGTAAATAATAATTTAGTTGGTAAATCTTCCTCAGCAAGTTGATATGAATAATGCAGATATAAAATCTTGTTTAGTCTATTTTTTTTTTTCTAAACTTTTAGTGAGCTTTGAGTGGACATTAATTTTATTATTTGAAATATATATTGGCACTGTTTCAACATGAGGATTTTATAGTATAACACTTTGAATGTTAACTGTTTGCCATCATGGACATCCATAAGTAAAAAATGTTGTCCTGGAAGTGTGTGTGTGTATATATAAATAAATAAATAAAAGAGATAGATGTTCTGATAAAAGTTGATGGAGCATTGGTTTGCTCAACTACTAATTCTAGATGAGTTTAATAGGTCTTTTTTTTTGTGGCCCACATTTTACTACCTGTTTGGGATAGCTGCATAAATTTAAACTAATAGGGTAGAGATAAAGGAATAATTCAGAGGCAATGTGCCTACATTTGTGTGATAGTAACGGGAAATGGCTCTCGTTACACCAGGCAAGATTAGAACCATAGCCTCGGTGTCACCAGCAAACCAGTCTATTGTGATAGAGTGCCTTAGATCATGCAACCATCAATATGGATGCTAGAATAATGTCTTGAATTTATTTAAAACCATTATATTTTGTATGTGCAATATAGTATTTTATTTTAATAATGATCCTTTCAAGTACTAGTTTCTTCTAACACTAGGGTTGGGATCTACCACTGTAACCCTTTAGTTTACTAATTCGTTAGGCTTACCAATACATGTAATTTGATACACTACACTCATGTTCAACCTTTCTTATGACTGATGCAACATTTCACCAGTACTGTTTTTTACTATAATTTTCCACGTTTGTTTGTAGTTTGGTTAAATTTTCCTTTATAGTGACTTGTGACATTTTTTTATGTTGCGACATTTTCCCAAATTCTAGATATTTATAAATTATACACAGAATTAAGTGGTTCCAATTAACACTTAACAGTGGATTAAAGTGTCTATGAAAATTTCTAAATAATTATTCCATTCTTGATCATCGGTATATAAAATAGTTCCAGGAGGAGTGAAGGAATTTTTGCTACTCTCTTAACCATTGATTTGGCCATTTAAATAATTTTCATCTTCTTCTATTGCTAAAAATCTTTCTTCTCAATTGGCATGATGGGAGTTTGTCTGGAATTTATTGTGAATAGAATATAGCATCAGTTTGTAAAAGGCCTGTTTGCACAATATAATTGTTTAAAAAATATTACAACATTATCAATAAACTTTTTAATATTTGCTGGTTTACACTATTTTAGGCACAGTTTATTTTCAGTAAATTATTTAATACAAATCACCTCAGTAGAAAAAACAATTCATTATTATTGTGTAGACTACAAAATCACCACATGCTTTAAATGTTAAATAGGAAGTATGTGTAGCCTCAAAACAAAAATGGTAAAAAATATTGAAAAAGCTCTATGCTATGTTCTTAAGTTAAGATAGATAAGATAAATAGCTCAACAAATGAAAACCATCACCATGTATTTTTTTATTAAGTCTCTTTAAAAAATTGTTTCTACATAAAATTTCATCAAAGAACTTGGAAATAATTATATTGTAAGATTAACATGCATTATAGTTTGCTCTTTAATATTATTTGTCAAAATAAACCTTTTTTCTGCATCATCTGGAGTTTCACCCAGAAATGTGATAAATGTATTGAGGGTAAATAAAGATTACAGTAAAACATATATTTCATAAGCTATCTTGGTGAAATTCTAAATTGGGTTCTCCCTGAAATTTCTAAATCCATTTCTCTAACCTAAGTATATTATATTATTAAACAAATACATTTCCTTTCATTCCAGTCTATATAAAATTTAAATTTTGTAAAGTAATATCTCAGCACATACATCAGGCTTCCCACTATTTTCTTAATATAACTCCCCTTTTGATTTCTAGAAGTAATTCTTTTTTCATTAAAGTGACCATCATTAAATATTTTCATGGGTGTTTTTGGAACAAGATTTGTTTTGGATACTGAAATCTATAGTATCGTTACACAGCCTAATGTTTCATGAGGATAAAATGGGCAGCAAGACAGGTGAGATAAACACGTGTGTGAATCAGCATGCTTAGTTCTTTAGTCCAATTTTTCTTCAATGAAAGCGCCCATTATTTAAAGCTTACAGTTAAATATTGGCTATATTTTCCTGGTTCTCCATGTGTGCGGTAACCCTTCAGAAACATATGTTTAAGCACAATCAATATGTAAATAAACACATACAACCACATAAACAATAAAGGGGCAAGGGTGTGCGAAGCTTTGAAAACTTCAACTTCGCTTTGAAAGTAAAATTAAAGATTCAACAATTACAAAACTTTGAAAAAAATATTTAAAGTTAAAACACACATATATATATCTTAAATTTTCTGCTTTTACTTACATAAAAAATGAGAGTTTACATAATAAAGATATGAAGTAATTAAATTAAATTAAATTTTGTGATACCAGATTTATCATTTTAAGACAAAATATATTAATTATGTTTGAAATAGAGCATTATGTAAGTAATATTTAATAACTAAATTTACATATTTACACAAATATAAAATTTGTATCCAGCATTTCACATTTTTAAAAATATACAAACTTAGGACATCTCTTAATATTTGATTCGACTTGGCTTCAAACTGAAAAAATGGACTTGGAACAGCCCTATAAATGGGTCATCCAGTTTTATATGTACGCGCACACACAATGATTTTTTAAAAAAAAGAGAAATAATAACTGGGCCAGTACTTTTTTAATATATATTTCTTATAGTGACCACATTATCTTATTAACTCATTAATATAACAAAACAGATAAACATTTTTTATATATACTTTAATTTTGTTCTGCCTATTAAATAACAATTATATATTTCAACAAGGAAAAATATATCAAAAATTTGTATACATACAAATTGAAGCAACCTTCAAATAGAACACAATTAATTTGATAATACTAGTAGGATGAAAGCATATTTAATAATAAACAAATGTGTTATCTATTTATCAACTGATATAAATAAATCCAGACAGTTAAACACACAGGCAAAATCATAGAAAACTCAAAGCCGCATGGATTTATTTATCCATTCAGACATTTTAGCTTTGCTACAATGCCTTCTTTCTCTAGTTATCTAAACCTCAAAATTTTACCATCTTCTTTCAATTTTATATTTCAAGCAGTATTTTTGTTTGTTATAGTAACTTATTTGGATGTCAATTTTGGCTAAGTTTGAGTGAAAGTGGACGCCTTAACTTTACCAGTTAAAGCTGTATTTTTATTAAAATAATTATAGAATTACTCAAAGAGAAGGAAAGTTTGACAACTATGTTTATTTTTCGCTTGTACTCGTACTGGTTTTACATGGAAAGCTATCCAAGCTTGGACAAATAAATAGTTTTTTAAAAATTAAGTATACCCACATTTACTTGAAGATATGTCCAGTGTTTTGGATTAAACAGAATTGTTCTATGGTTGTTTAAATTCAGAGGTGCCAGGTTTAATTCCCATATTGAGTTTTAATTTATCAACATATAGTTAAAAAAAAAGTGACTTCATAAGTTTACTGGATGAAAACAACAATGTGTCACAAAGCAATAAGTCTTTGATTGGAACCAAGTTTAACCTGGAGTTAAGACATCCTACCCCTTGTGTAACCTCTGCTAGCTAGATGCATGAAAGCTATTTTATGGTGGATTTAAATATATGCATAGTCTTTGGGGAGATCTATATAATTACTATTATTGTCAATTTATTCAACAAGTTTAGAATTATAATAGAATATTAAAATTCTTAAATCATACTTATTAATATGGAATTTCTTGATGCTTTAAAACATCTTATCTTTATGATCATAAGAAAACATCTTATCTTTATGATCATAAGGAGAGCCCATTAAAAATAGTGAGACGCAATAAAGTGAAAAGTGCCATACAAATATGGAATCTAGTACTTTTTCCTTTGATAGTTTTTAGATATGATTTCCAATGTTTTTGAAAAGCTGAATAAAATAAAATTGTTTTGTTACATAAACTCCTCCTATAAAACGAATAAATACCATTTTTACAAAAAATATTTATAAAATCATTAAATAAACCTGAAATTAAGAAGAAATTAAGCAGAAATTTTGACCGTGCTGTAATTTGATTAGTATTTTATTGTAGTGTTAGCTAACTTTAGGCCACAAAATTGTGAAATATGCAAACTTGACAATGAATTTTAATTTTGTATAAATTGTCTCAATATTTAAATAATACTTAAACACCTCAGATAACATGTAATTTTGAATAAACACAAAATAATACCGAAAAGTGAGACTTAAAAAACGAAATTTAACTAAAAATAAAACAATTTTTACGGGGCTCTAATCATAAGGTATTTATTTTAAAACTTATTACTTCTGAGCTTTAAAACTAAGGCTTATTCAAAAGAATTTGGGATATAAGTATATTAAAAATGATATGTTAAGTGTTGTTAATAGTTGAATATAATTTAATAACCAATTTACACAAAATAAATGAAAATGTAGCTTTTCATACCTGCAGAGCTACTTGTACACAAAAATTAATGATAAATATAATATGCAATAAATTCATAATTTCCATGTAATCTGATTATAGTTTATAAAGTATGTGTTCATCAGCACTTCTGTAAAAAGTTATACCAAAATTATTTCTAAATATGATTCTTATAAATACATAAATGTAAATATTGAGTAAGTAAGGAAGTGGGTTTAATTCAAAATGAATCACATATATATATATTTTCTGAAGAAAAAAACATCAACAAGAAAACCTACATTCACATATATCTAGATTTTGTTGACCAATACATATATGAATAAAATAAATTTAACTCTCACCAATGGTCACATGGTCTAAGACAACAATCTTAAACTGGACTGGATTGCAGGTAATTTGGAGGCCGAGGTTGAATATTGGCTTGTTGAAATGAACGTGATTTTCCATCACTTCCCTTAAAACTACCATCCTCACCTCTAGTCCCTAACTAATCTAGTAAAAAGTTTGATGTTACATTTAATTAATATGTATTTTACTGTGTTTTATTGACTGTTGGGTTTTATACATAAATTAATTTGCCTAATGGAATAGGGATGAGGAAGGTAGAATTTTAAAAGAAATCCACTCTCATATACATGAAGGCAGAGTAGGAAACAATTGAGGACCTTCAGCAAACCCAACAGAGATTCAAACCTTGATCTTCCAGTCACCAGCAATCAAGTCCAAACCAAGAGTGACACATTAACTAATATGATTAAAAAAATGGATAAACTAAAGCAACATTTATTGATAATATGAAAATGAAACACAGTTTATAAAGACATTTGTTAAATGACAATCATAATTTTATTTATTTGATCAAGTAGCATTTTATTTTTGTGACAAGAAATTGTATATTGCTACATTAGAATGTCAAACTTTGAGTGATAAAATTTAAAACTCCATTTTATACATATTAGAAAACCATTAATAGTTGTGGTTTATTTTAATGGAAAATACAAGCCCAATGCGATGTTCTAGGTCTGTTTTGCTTCTTTATTTGTTTAATAACTTATTAGTATAACAGATCAGTTTATAATTATTAAATTAATCCAAAGAGTTAAGCTCAATATCATTCAATACAAAAATATTTACCGCTATTGGGAAAAATTTTCAAGTTTTTTCTTAGGTTTAATTTTTTCCTTGTTTGAACCATCAAAATTTATTAGATTATTGATGAAAATGCCAATAAAAACCAAAAGAAATACAAAATAGGCCATATTGTTACTAAAGTATTTAATACTACTAACGGTAATCACATAACAATATAACTAAAGTGAATATATTTTGAAAATTTAATGAGTTTTTTTTCTATTTCATTGCCTAGATTTTTTAATTTTACTGTGCATTTTATAGCAAAAGAAAGAAGGAAGGACAAAAAAAAATTATGAAAAGTTGAAAATGTCAAATATTAAAATAACAAGGTAGACTAAATTTTGGGCGGCCAATAGACAATTTCCCCCCCCCCAATATTATCACTAATATATAATGACATGTTTCAATACCAGTTCATTAACTCAATGTTAGAAGTATCACACATCGTGCATCGAACAAAATCAAAACAGGCAATGCATAATAATATCTACTCATGCAGAGCAAAGTAATGTTTACCTATCAGAAAGACACACTTACAGAATTTGGAGGATAGTTTCGCAACCCTCCTGCAGGGGGAGCATGAGTGCCTCCTTCAGGATAAGACATGTCTGCCATTGGAATGTCATCTCCCTTTAAAATAAGTAAATAAATAGATAAGTTGAACACAACTGATAAATTGTTGTTTTTAGTGAAGTTATCAAATTAATTACATTAAGATAAGAGTTTATTAATTGGATCATTTATACAACCAAAAAATCTGGGCATAAAGTGGCAATACACCGTAGCCCTAAAGATTATTAGTCCTAGTTAACACCACTAAATGACCAACACTATTTTGGAATGACGAACTAATAGAAATATCTAACATTTGAATGGCTTAAAGTTCAAGGTCATATTTCTGTATAATTTTTCCAAAGTTCATTTGAATGTTCCTAAGAACAAATTTACATTATTTTTTTGATTCAGCAGAATGAATTTTTAGAAAATTCCTTTACCTAAATTTTCCAGAATATTAAGAAAACCAAAGCTTTTTAATATTGAACCTATTCACATTAAATATGTCCACTTAGATAAAGTTTTTACAGGATTATGGGTATTAAAAAGTATGACTATTGCTGTGCTATAATCCAGACGTGTGATAGTTTTTTAATTCTTAAATATATTTTAAAATAATATTTATAGGGTATAACGTATTTCTCAAATTTTTCCTATGTGAGAAAGCATATATGATTAGTGTCATTAACATTTAGTTTCCTTTTTTGGAAAAATGTGTAAAAAGATTTTTTCAAGTATAACACATAAAACAAATCATACTTTAGTTCGGTTTTGAGGATATTTCATGAATATTATTTGTATTCACTTCGAATTGAAATAGTGGTCTTTGCACACCCTTACTGTTGTCCCATGTGAGACACACTGGCATGGTTCATAGTTGGAGAACCAATGATCTAGCATATGTTGGTTCAAACAATTGTATGTGTACAAAAAACAAAATGTTTACTTTGAATTCTGGACCAAAGTCTATTTATAGGTGTAATAAGAGGAAAATAAATTTCTACCAGGAGTCATTAAGGTTGTGTTTCAATGGGGCCCATTGACATGAAACATATATTATAGTTGCTAATTTATTTGGAATTTTTAATCCGTAAATGTTTAAAATATATATACAAAAAAGTATTATGAGAGGTAAAAATGATCTACTAAACCAAGCTCGCTATTAAAACCAGACAAAATTATTTGGGTTTGCTAAGAACCAAATGCAGACTTCATTCTCCCACTCATTATGGGATGGTATTTTGTGTAGATGTGGAATGGATCCTTAATGCTTGGGGAAAAAGGAAATTATCCATTCTTGTAAAATGTGCAGAAATAGCTATTTTATGCAAAGTTCCGGGCGGGAAACAAAGCATGTTTGGTGTTCCACCATATACTGCTGACTCACCGCTGTTAATCCATTTTGTAGACAGCCTTCTTCTGCGTCCTTAAGCAAGCTTTGTGAATTGGTATTTTAACTTTTTTGGAGAGACAAAACAAGGTGACTCATTGTGCTTCATCTATAAACGGTTATTTGTTGGGTTAAGCAAGCGAGAGAGCTTGAAAGATTTGGAGAACGATATATTCTAGTCTACCATCTTTTGGGGTGTGAAAACTAAGGGGAAGAAGTAGCTTGCCAATCTCAACTTTCTTTTAAGTATGAAGCTTTAGAGAGGAATTAGAGATTACAGGGGTGTAACAGAGAATATTTAGGGGGTTTCAAACCTGGAGTATCTTTAAAGGGTGTCAAGAATAGTGTAGAACCCTTATGGGGTTTCAAACTTAGAAAAAACTTAAGAGGTTCAAAATCCAGCGTATATTAAAGGGCTTTAAAAATGAGATACTATTTTAAAAATTTCAAACCAAGAGAGCATTTAAGGAATTTTAAATGAAAATAATATTTAAGGGGTGTCAAACATAGATAACACTTTGCAGTTTCAAGATTAAGAGAACATTGAAGGGTTGTCAAATCTGTTTTGTAGTATTTTTTGGACTATGCTAATAATTAGATATAAAACACGATTATAAAAAGAATTGAGATATAAGAAAGTTTACATCAAAAATGTAATAAAATCAGATATGTGACTTTTATTATTCATTATTAGTTCAAAATTTTGCTATTAGATTCGATAAAAATTTGCACTTCCTTATGTACATTATTATATTTTTATTTTGACTAATTATTTCATTATTTAAATTAATTTTAATAATGTTATAGCTTTTACAAGTCTTAAAATATTATTTTAAAAATCAGTATGTATTATTCTAAAGATTCATTCTTATATTCTCCCATTTTTGTCCTAATACCAATATATTGACTCGTTTCTATTTCTGCAATTAAAATCCCATTCCCGTCCATCCCTAATTGTATGGAATATAAACAATGAGTTTGTCTCAAGATGCATCTCTTGGCTCAAAACAAGTATTGCAGTGACTTCAAGTAACCACTACCAAAACTACATTAATTTATTTCTATACAATAAATAAGTTTTCGTTAAAATACCTCTTATAGTATTGTAAAGAATGTGTGACTACTTAATGCCTGTCTTGGCATAATAACTATGAAACATTTTCTAGGCTTAGAAAATTGATAGGAAGGGTGAGAAAAGGTGTACTTGTTTTAAAAGAACTCTACCCATGGCAGGCATTTTGATGTGTTCAAACACCCTCTCCCCTCCCCTAAAGTGTAATGAATGTTGGTATTACTTTTCAAAATCTAGACTATAAGCTTAATGGAATATTATAAAACCCATAATACCTATATTAAAAATTATTTTTAAAAACAAAAACATTAAATAGTCATGAGAAATCTAATGTTTAGAATATATAGAAATAAATAAAAATCCTTTCCATCTGAGGTAGGTAGAGGTTTTTACACCCACTCCATTTTGATTTTTGCACCACCAAATGTATCTTTACTTTGCATTCATTACTGTTTCTAGCCTCTAGACTGGGAAAGTTTTTTATTCAAGCCATATTTTTCCACTACTGGCATGCTAGACCTATCGTAGCTTCATATGCCTTATAATCTAACTTAACACTAAGACAGGCACAACATCCAGTCCTTGGCTGTTGATTCTTCACTGTGAAAGGGTAAACCCACATTTCACCAATGATAAATTATTCGGCCATGCCAGCAATTGAACCCGGGACCCTTAGCTCCGTAGAAAGACACACTACCAACTGAGCTAAGGTGTCAGATACCCAGTGTTTTTATTGGGTTATATTAATTTATCAAATAAGATTGTATAAAAGTAGGCATAACAAAAATAATTAAGTGTATAGTAGTTTGAAATATAGTTTAAAAAAAGGTGAATCTAAAGCCAATACATTTCAGGATGAAACTAAAAAAGAAATTAAAAGTTTTTTAGTGGTAGACAGACTATTTATTCAGAGTTTCTAAAAAGGTTTATTCAATAGTGTGCCTAAATGTGTATTTAAAATCGTCGGGGTTATGAATTTGAAAGTATGATTTGAAGTGAACCTTATTAAAATATCAAATATTCATATATAAGATTTTTTAAGTGACTGGATTCCAGTGAAGAAATGCGTCTTTTCAAATATTTATATTTTAAAAAACTATTAGAATGATAAATTTACATGTAATTTTTTACTAATGAATATGTTACAATTTTTTTTAATGAATACTGAATTTAGTTTTAGTTTTTTATAACCCTCTTGAATTTAACATTATCTTTGAAGACAACCATCATTCTCTTCCCTTTTGATTAACCCTTTGGTGCTTGTGATATTAAGAAGCATTAATAACATATTCATTTTACTAGGATAACTTACACGCTGATACATAGATGGACCTGGACTTCTCGATGATGTATTATTTGAGTTGGCGGAACGTTGCATGGTCCGGTCTTCATATCGAGTGCCTCCTTGGCTGGCCATAGGACGATTTAATGTACTATTGGCATTATTAGGAGAATTAGACCCAGCGTTTCGCGCTGCTACTGTTTTGGTTACAAAATCAGGTTCTTTCCAACCTTGCTTTTTATACACTTCCCGTAGTTCTTGATGCTGCCACATAGTGAATAAAACTTGACCAGCAAACTTAAGCACTCTAGGAGTATACTTTTGTCTCTGTCTTGTAATATTCATAAGACGTTCTACACCACCTGCTTCAAGTAATGACCTGTAACATAGAGTAGGAACATTTGTATTTATATAACTATGGATTCCATGAAACCATTAACTTTGACGTTCCTATTGAAACTAGTTTCAAAAGAAATAAAATGATATGATTAAAGCGAGTTTTTTTTTGGTGACATAATTTAATACCATCTTTATAATAAATCAATAACTGCAAAAAATATTATTTTAAGAACTTAAAAATTCCAAGTTCAGGGTGGCCACAGGAATTCACGTTTAAATTCCCCAACTTTTACATGTTTTCTAAACCAAAATTAATTTTTGTCTCTGATCATATTTTACCAATTTATATAATTGTAAACTACTAAGTATAGATCGATCACCAATGGCCAACATTGTTGAACTAAAATAATTTATCCATGACCTGTAATGATGAGTCCGTTGACAAAAGTGTCACTCTCATCTATTGATCAATGGTGATAAAAATCCTAGGCACAGACTGCAACCAAGAGTAATGAAAGTTTTATCCTTAATATTTTCCATAACAGTGGGTGTTCATTTCCTTCAAATTATCCTTATCCATCCCTAAGAAAACCGCTTAAAAAGAAAATACCTGGTAGAGTTTGACTTGACTATAAATGTTATTGATTGTGTAAAATAGAATAAGTGTGTATACTCTGAACAGGTAGTAAAAAAATAAATAAAAAAATAATTGAATAGGTGGAAATACAGTATATTTGGATAGACAATATTCACAGTTGTGTGTTTAACCAACACAAAGCCTTTTAAATGAAATTATTGGTTTTACACCATAAAATTTTGATTATTACATTTACATCTATTAATGTTGTCTGTGGCATGGAGTTTTTTTATTCAAGCCATATATTTTCCACTACCGAAGGCCTGTCGTAGCTTCTGATAACATGTTATATTATTTTGAATAAACTATATATGATTAAAAAACAAAATCAGGAGCAAATGTCAACATAATCATGTGCCAAGTATTAGAGGCTATCGCGAAAAAAGGATTCAATCACTATAAAGCTAACAAAATATAAAGATTCAATAATTTTAGTGAAAAATGAGTATGAACAAATTAAATCAATAGTATCTTTGTTGACTTCTGATTTTTATTCATTATTCCCACAAGTCAATGTAATAAAATACTTGTGCGAATATTATATAATGAATATAAATGTGACCTGTTCCAGCTAAACCTGGACTTTTCACACATGTATAATATATCACCTTGGTTAAGGTGAAGAAAATAAAGTAACACAATGTGTCCAAGGTTGATTAGACCTAGATTAAAATTTGCAATACTGAAGAGTAGTTAGCTAAATATAATATCAAAGTTTATCTTTTTTTGATTTAATGTAGGTAATACCGAATTTTCTCCATTTCATAGTAAAAATCCGATTTATTCTCAAGTTTCTCTTTAGGTATTTTCTATAACCATTATTAAAATGACTGTAGAATTATTATGGTTATTTAGATGAATAAAGTAGTTGACTGTGTAATCTTGTTCATAATTTACATTAATAAACCAGTCTTCATGATCAAGATATGAGATGTATTAGCATAAGGTTCTGGTTAAGTTTTCAGCGCAGGTGCTCAAAATAATTTTCTATTTGTGTATGGGTGCAATAATAATGGAACTAGAGCCCGTTACAAAATATTGCTAGTTTTTCCTGGGTTGAGTTTCTTAAAAGTTTTGTGGTTATAAAATTTTGTATTCATAGATAAAACATTAAATTGGAGACAGAATCATTTTCTGGCTATTTAGGATTTTTTATCTGGCATCGAACATCGTGATAAAATTTCATTTTTTGGCATGACTTTCAAACATTGTATGGCAATGAATAAATGTGGCATGATTAGAAGCAATAAAATATGGTATGAAAAGTACAAATTTAAATACAAGCACAAAAATACTGTTACTTTGTTTAATATGAAAGTTACTTAAATTAATTGCTTTGTGAAGAAATAAGATGAGAGGTTGAATAATTTGGGCTGGAAACAAAAATAGACTAATCAAAATTTAAGTAAAAAAATAATATAAGATTTTAATATCATTATTTTCATAGCATCGAAGATAAGTTAAGATTGTAGCTGTAAGAAGATTATATAATAAAGTTAAATATTGCCCAAGCCATTTTAAATAAATGTATCCTATGTTGTGTAAATTTGTTAATATTTAGTTGGTGCTTAAGTGCTCACCTTCAAATTACGGCACTAGAGAAAATATTGGAAAATACTATGGATCTGTGAATACTAAAGCTCAATTTTTGAGCCCAAGCTTTAAATGTATACTTGAGCTTGGGCTCAGATGAATGATTTAAGGGCTCACAATTTTGAGATCCCTGAAAAATGTTCTTTATTTGCCTTTCATTTTAAATCTGGTGATGAATGAGAAATATTAAATTCTTTTTTTATTAATTACCCAATTGCATTATTAAATAATGGTAGTTATTGTCAATTTCCCATTAATTAGTGTTTAACTTGATCATTTCTAATTCCTTTCAAATCTAATAGTAATAAATACTTGTCTGGACGATTGCTGTCCTATGAGCATATGGAAGAATGGGTAAACATTACCTTAAGTCATCCCTCAACATCGAAAGTTCTATCCCAAATGGGAAATGCAGATTATATATATAATATTATACAGGTTTAATATATATGTGACTGCATTTGATACAAGATTTTGTGCCGTGGTTGTCTCCTTCCATATTAGCAGTTTGGCTTCCGATGATGTTTGCATCATTTATTGTCATCCAAAAGTAAGTTTTTGTTCTGCATTTAACATCAAATATATAAGGTTGCAAACTTTTCCTTCCTTGTTCATGTTAGACATAGCTTGGATGATTTCTAGGTGATGTGGAGGTTTACTCTAAACTAAGTCTTCCCACTTTGTGCCTTGTAGAATCAGTATTCAGTATGATTTGTTCATCTCGAAAAGCTAAATTTTCACAGTCAAAATATCAGATAGAATGATTATAAATTTCATGGCAAATTCATTTATGATGATATAAAACAAAGTTTCTCGTAGCTTCTTAGGCTTGGCCGATGAACTAAATATTTAAATTAAGGCAAGATCTGCCTGAAAGAATATGGCATTTTCAATCCAACAGCTTCTTCTATCAATTTATGCACCTCACTCTCGTTCAATTTAGAGATGCCTTTTAATTGGGGTAGTCAATGATGTCTAAATAATATATATGTAAATGTAAACTTGAATTAATTAAGCTTGTTGAATGTTAACCAAGTATTTTTATTTTCAAAAGAAACTTTTTTTTATTAAATTAATATGAATACAAAAGAAGAAACAAAATTATGAAAACAGGACAGTATTTATTATAATCAGCAATATCTTTTTGGATTAAACATTGGAATTTCTATCCTAATTTATCATTTATATTAAGGGGAAATTACATGTCTGCGAATTAAAATGATTAAATAAATAACATTTTTAATTATTATTAGTTTTCAAGTTTGAAAGTTATGCGCTCATCTTGAGCAGTTCCTCTAATATCCCACATAATTTAAGCTTTCTAGCTAATTAAAACATACTAAAAATTCCATAGACAGATCTATATAGATACCATTAGACTTTTATATTAATATAGATTGTATTCAAAATGACCTACCTTGAAAACTCAGCATTTTTCTTAATTACTTCATTCAATGTAGCTAGCACAGCTGCAATTGTATCATCTGAAGTCCCTTGGTCATGTTGTAGATTTCCAGAAGGAAGCTTTTGTACAAGATCTCGCATTGCATATTTTCCTAAAAAAAAGTAACAGCAGCAAATCTTTAAATATATAATGAAACCCTGGACATCTATTTTATTTGTTTTGATTAGGACTGTGTGGGATTCTGAACTTCGGGAAAATGGTTGTTCCCGAAATTCAGCTGAGAACAAATAATTCCCGGTATTTTTGAGAAAAAAATATAAAAATTTACAATTATGGACCGGTTACCAAAGTCACGTTTTTATTTGATTTTCATTGAAAATATTATTTTATTAAATCTAAATTAACCTTATCTTTCGTTAAAAAGAGGGACACTCAAAACTTAAGTCACTTTTATTTTATAACTCCCTACAAAATAAGTGAGCACCATTAAGTAACACCACACTGAAGGGAATTGAATAGCTATCCCTGAATAAATTTAAGGTAGAAAAACATATTTTTATTGCAAAGTAATGATGAACGTGGCTTTTAAATATCAAATTATGCTCGAAACACACCTTCAACATACTTTTTCAATTAAAGACACATCTATGATATAAATGCTATTATATTATGTAACGTTATTATACTATCTAAATATTATAATACATAAATGTTATTATTTGTAATGGCCAGTGATCTCTGGTAATGGCATCCATTTTCTTTTATGTCATAGATAATGATAGTTGGATAAGCTAATATTTTTAAAGTCCAGGAGTGCTTTTTGTGAGAACTTTAGTAACTAAAATGTAAAAGGTAACCAGACAAACTGGATGAGTTGAGAAATGTTTATTGTTATTCTTATGGATGAAACTCTGGCTCAATTGTATTTATTCAGATTAATTTGAATATTTTGATGTTTTACTGTGTAAGTATTTATTAATATTCGCGCTATGAGTTTTTTTTCTTTAAGCACTACTATATTACATCTTAAAATATATGTTTGGAATTTATTTATATTTTTACCAAAAATGATTATTTAAAATACAAAACTAAAATAGTTACACTAGACCTAGTTTTTTGATTTACATTATATTAAAAATCCTACTCTCACTAGTTAAACTAAAGATTAAGTTTGATTTTGAAAAATTACAATTTAAAAATAAATTAATATACAAATATTGTATGTAGTTATTGACAAGATTATATAAGATAAATTAATCGTGCTTACCAATTACTGCAACCGAATCAGAGTTATTGTCCCCTTTCCTGACTATTCAAACTATTTTTGACATATACCACTATATTTAACTCAATTGAAACTATCAAATTGTTTTTATTTTTTTATCAGAATGAATGAAATAACTAAGTTTAAACCACAATTACGAATCTGAAAAATACTTATAATCCTAAAGTGGAAAATGAATTAATTTTTTCCCGCCCCATTCTCACAGGAAATCATTTCCCGCCTGAGAATTTCCCTAAATAAAAATGTAATTCCCGCACAGGACTAATTTTTATTTGTTTAGTTGGGTGGCATGCTGCACAACATAAATGGAATAATTAAAGCAAAGTTAAGAATTCAATTATTGTATTTTTAATATTAGTATACAATTGAAATAAACGATGTGGTTCTAATAAACTTAGCTCAGCTTGGCTGATAAACTTAACATAGCTTTGAACCGTTTTAAGAATATGCCACTATAATTTTAAAAGTCAAGAAAACCAGCAAATGCTTTTATATTATATTTTTGAGCTCTACTCCATACCTTTAAGAGACTATCCTTTCAGGTTGGCTTCTTTCACTATCACTTTACATTATTGTAGAGTGTTTCTACAATGTCTTAATAAAAAGTTAATAAAATTGCCGTTTTAATAAGTTAATATTTCCCAAAAATATGTTTCAGTAACTTAATTTACCGTTTAAGGAAACGTAAGAATCATAAACCATTAGAAACTTGAATTATTATTATTAGCACCGCGTCTTACTACCCGTTCGGGTTATACGCACTTACGCTAATGTGTAATGGTAGGGTGATTGTGAGATGAAATGAAGGACCTACAGTTTAACGTGGAATCCGAACCACGGTGGAGGCCTGGCATTCCCACATTCACAAGATGTCTTGTCAGAGGTGAAGGAGGGGTTTGGTAATCAGATAAATCTGTGCCGGGACCGAGGATTGAACCCCGGCCGCCAGCATAGAAGTCTGACACCTTACCCCTAGACCGCCAGGTCACCTTTTCTTGATATTACATTTTTAATTGAACATAAATTATTATTTTAGTAAGGGACCAGATCAAAATAGTAAAAAGAATCATTCAATTATTTAATATTCTTCTTAGCTATTTTTATTTTCATTACTTTTTCAAGGCAATACAAGTAAACAACTTCACTCAAGTATAATACAAAATGGACGACCATATTGAATAAATTTACCAGTAGAAAGTGGTTTTAAGGTTCTATTATGTTATTAATGTGAAAATTGAAATTAATTTTTAACAATTTGTTAAGTAACTAAATGATTTATAAGTGTAAATGCTGATATTAACTCAATTAAATAGACTATGCTTACTATTGCGTATTAAAAATTGATTATTAAGTACATCAAGTGGAAGCTCGAAAATGACAAACTTACAAAACTTTTGATCTTAATCTCAAGCTTAAGCGACGAGCTCAGCTTGAAGCACGAGTACTCTCAGAGCCTTAGTTCAAAGTAATAAATGTAGTGTCCCGCTACACCATTAACAAGAGTATTTCGTACAAACAAATAATAGGAATGCCAATAACTTCAAAGCTTTTTCGTGACTAAAGCCACTCAAGAGGTTTTGTCACATTTTTATTTAGATAACTTCCACATAGCGTTCAAATTTTGCTATGGGTTTCCAAAATATTCAAATAAGAGCTTGTAATCCATGCCAGTAAAACTAATCTTGAGTATGTCTAAGCAACACCTTCAACCATCCAATAAACTTATCTTCCGTGTATGGTGTTATTCATTAGATTAAGATATGTTAATCTACTGGGGACTAATCTGAGCTCTATGTGAGATTGTATATGGGATGGGTAACACAATCTGGTAGAGTTTTAAGCAAGCAGTCTTTCATTAATTTTCTTGGATATGCTTTATTTTCCACTCTGGTCGAACATGTTTTGTGGGTGAAAAAAGTATTTTTAAGATATGTCTTGGAATTTACTGTATCTTGTTTTGCCCAATGAAAATGAAGATCAGTCTTTAAATGTGTCAAACTACTATTTCCAATTCTTTTCCTACTAAGGAATTTGTCGTGAACTTCTTCATACACTGCAAAATTGTGTGGCTTATTTAAAGCCATAAACTCGGAAGCAATGTTCTTCCATTACAAGTTTTACTCTGATATTAGCTTTCATGAACCCCATTTTAAATATTCCAGCTGCTGATATAATTGTTAGCTCTTTCTTCACAGATTCTGAGCTGCATTAACAATGTAGTTCCTTCAAACTAATGCATAGGCATGTTGCATATTGTTGGATGAAAATGCTGAGAATGGATGGCCATAGTGGGGTTAATAATTCAGAATCATGGTTTCTTATTCTACTAAACTCACACGTTGTCCAGTGTTTGAGTTTACTTTTGTCATCAATACAGTCTCTAAAAACATGCATCAGACATTTGTGGATATTCCCCACTTTTCAAGCACTAAAGAAAACTCACTAGTAAATTGATATTAAATTGTGACGCCATATCCACCCCACGAATAGAACTATCTAGCGCTGCACATGTAAGCCAGAGACTTTTTGTGTTGGCTCCAACTAATCTACTTGGTGCCTCATGCGGCCTAACTCTTGGCGAACAGGAATGGATCAGGCATCCCGTCACAAGATATCCTATAACCCTCGTGGCATACCTTTTGAGCAGAGATATCGGTTCAAGCACATGCAGTGAGCATTTTAGGACAGAGACCCCTGCTAATCTATGACCCTGTCGTCACTGGGTAGCTAGAACCCCCCCCCCCCTCGTTTCCTGGTAATTGATTTCTTCATAAGTGCAACTAGAATGTTACACTGGGCAGTCAGAAACTCAGCCTTAGATATAGCAACAGTTTTAAAAGGCAGTAACCCAAGTTACCCCGCAAGGACCTCGTGGAGGTGGTCCTGACTGGCTATCCCCAGCTGAAACTGGATACACACTAACACAGCTTTCTATTACTGATATATTTCACTGTCATTATAAACATTGTCTATAGCATCACATTTTGCTGAACATGCTGAGACTGTATAATCTAAGGGGCGGAACATATGCACATCCAATTTTAAGTATTTTCAATAATTTTTTAACCAACTAAAAAAATTAATATTAATTTTTATTCTTTAATGGGTATTAAGCTTGAAAATTAAAGCCTAAAATAAACTTTAAAAGTTTCTTATATAAATGTCTATCTATATGCCTCAATATGTTTAGTATGCACATGCAGCAATATTTTTGAGATAATGGTTGAATTAGAATTTTTGTCATTCAACAAAAAATAGAAAATAGTTCCATAAGAAGTTTAAGTTGTTTCTTAAGTTGATTCATTTCAATTAAAAAGTAAGATATTTATCACATTTTCATAAATGGGTAAATAAATAGAAATTAAAAAATTTTGATCACCTATTAGCTCTTTGTTTCGCTGGTCAATGGCCAAATTACGAAGGGCTGTAGCTACTGCACACACAACTCTGTCAACCTCCATTCTTAATAACTCCACTAAGATTGGAAGTCCTTTTTCTTTCCTTACAGATGCCCGAATTTCTATGCTTGGCTGCCAGTAGCATGCTGCTAAGTTCTGAAGGGCTCCAGCTGCTGCTTCTAATGTTTCAGGGTTCGAGCAACTTTGTAGAAGGGCCAGATATGACTTCACAACCTGTTCAAAGAAAAACCAAGTTCCAAGTTGCTAGGCTCTAAACAATAACCATAAAATTCCAGGAATGTCAATACATAATAAATAGGACTAATATACTAAAAAATATTTGACTAAATTAAGCCAGGTTGGCCACTTAAACTCTATAATAAAATTCCAGAATAATTGCAGATTTTGTGTAAAAAAAACTGTCACAATGTTTTTAAAGGCTTTTACTCCTGTTGTGAGACATTGGGCACATGTTTCCGGAACTTAATTATTGACAGGCTTCGTGATTTTAAATTCCCGGTAGAGGTCCGAATTCAAGCACTTGTCCAAGTTTTTTTCTTTACGATATAAACTCCAGCTTAGTTTCAAGTTTTACTGGTTTACAAAGTTCTTTTTGTTTAGTATTTATCAAAATTAATGTAGATTTTTTCTAAAATCATCCAATTCCCAAAATTTTGATAATGAGGTGTAAATACCATAAGAATGGTTTGTTATTGAATAAGGCTAAATATTAATGAAATACATAATTTAATATTGTATCAATTGTTATTATATTCAAACAAAGTAATAATATTTAAGACTGGAAACGTGTAAGAAAAATAACATAAAAAGATAGCATTGATTATAAGTAAATAAAAATACTTAATTACCTCAGGATGCCATAGAAGTTCCATGCCTTTAAGGGGTTCAGATCTCTGACTTGCACTTCGACTTGTGCTTGCCACTTCTTTTGGTTGGACTGGTTGAGCATCTTTTTTCTTCTTACTTGCTCCAAAGCATCCTAGGTTGTCTCCTAGAACACATGTCATTCACATACAAAAACATTAAATAAAATATATTTTACAATCTTTTTACAGAAAGTAATATCAAATAAATTAAACATTTATCCATGTATTATGCATATTTTTGTAAGAAATAAAATCCACATTCCAGGGAAAAAATTATAAGTCAAACTATGATTACAAGTGAAATCAACCAGGCATATTGAAATATTTGAAAAACAAGAGACAAATAAAAAAGACACATGGAAGTAGGTTTCACCACAAAATCAAGCTGTTTGGTAATGATAATAGTTTTGCTTAAAATGTACTTGAAAATAATAACTATAGTCTGGTACCTTTAGAACCTGACATGTATCAGACCACATAATTCGTATGCTAAGAACCCCTTATGCCTGGAACCTAGGCTTGACTCATCCCTCTACATACTTATTGCTGTGTCATACAATATAGATTAAAGCCTAAAACCAGAAATAGTACACTACCTTTTTTAAATTTTGGTCTAATTGAAGATATAATTAAGGGCTAAGATACAGCCAGAATACAAGCCAAAACACTGTGCTGCAGGGATAAACAACTTTGGCACCTTTGTACCAATAAAAGTACTGTCCAGGTGGCCTGCCCTTAAACTAATGGTGGTAGATTCAAATCATGCTGGTCCAAAGAGTGTCAACATTTTATCTTAGAATATTGGTTCTATATATCTAAAATGAATTTAATCATCATTTATCAGACTCATTGAATTCAAGAGGGAGGATTAAATATAGTAGACTGTGGGTGGAATTGTGCATGTATTAAAGGTTTAAGAAGACTATAATAAAAGGTTTGCAACTCAAATGTTAAATATATCAAACATTTTTTTAGTTATAAATTGGTAGTTTTTTCTTAAGAGAATATGCAATAACATTCCTAAGGGAAATATGGAAAGAGAAAGATAAAGCAATAAAGTGAAAAAGGGAGAGGAAAAAAAAATCGTCTCGCTCCCATTTAGTGTGTGTGTGTGTTTGGTGAGATATAAAGGGGGTAGAAACATTTAACATCTTAATGCTTTTGTTAATAAAAGTCTTTTTTTTCTCTTTTAAAGAGATGCAAGTTGAGAAACTTTATGAGAAGGAGAAGCAACAAAGGGCACCCAAGGAGATGAGTTTGATGGGTTTATGATTTTCATTTTGTAAATTTGTGGACACTATAAAGTTCGTTCACGGTAGGAGTTTACCTGGGAAAGGACTTTTTTCCCTACCAGAAATCTATTATATAGTAGGATATTGGTAAGAAAAAAGACCTTTCAGAGGTAAACTCCGACCGTGAATGAAGTTTATTTGGAACCCCTAATATTAGCTAATTTTAATATAAATCAAGACAAATGAGCCTGAAAGGAATGTGACAAACAAATTTTACTGTATATATAAGTAAAATAAAGATCTGCATGAATATATCTGTGATTTAGTAGATAGACGGATTGCTAGACAGTTTAAATTATCCTTTTTTAAATATTTTAAATTAAAATTTACTTTGTACAATACCTAAGTACAATCAGAAAACTTGGTGAAACAGGAATTAAGTTCTATTTGAATCTTGAATAGTAAATACTCTGGTGGCATTAAAAAGGTAAAATGGTTGATATTATACTATAAATATTAAATACACTTGTGGGCAGCAAAAATATTTTATTTTGATTTAAAACAATATTCATTATAATTTTTTTTTTTGAATGCAATTAAAGTCACGCATGAAATTAAAAACTTTTCAACCCCTAAAATTGTTTACTGATGGATGAACTAATAAATCAAAAGCAGGAGCATATAAAACAAGGTTGATAATGTTATTAATTAGTTTTAGATGCACCACATCTTAATAGCTGTCTGGGTCATCTTCATATTAATACATATGAGATAGGAATAAGGAAAGTAGGGTTTTATAAACAATCAACCTGCAATTGCATGTAACGAGCATGGGAAACTTCAGGGAAAACATTCTTAGTACACCTGGTCAAGATCTGAGCTCTGACTTATTTGTCACCAACAAACCAAACCAGACCATACCTAATTTGTTTCACTCACTTTTGCATGAATGTAGGTTTGACACATTGACTTGACTGAGCATCCGAATAGCTCAGCTGACACATAATGCTGGAGGACCAGGGTTGTTGCAATTCCTACAAGATGACTCCTTTAAGTCATCAAATTTATAAGTCTTAACTTTTAATCTATATCCACTCCTTTCTTTTAACTTGTTTAGAATATTCTTTAAAATGTTATAATTCCCTTTTTATTTATGTTAAGAATTTATGGTTATGATAAAAACAAACAAACACTTAAAAACACATTAATCCAAAAAAATCACACCTATATGGGCTTAATTTTATAAAATTAAAAAAATCAAGTCATTATAAACTATAGGATTTCATTTTAAAGTTCCTAAGGAAAGTTTAAGTAAAATCATTCATGAAGATGTGTTTGGATGTGAGGATTTAGCAATAATAATTAAAATTATTCACCACCATTTCCATCAGGAATGCAGCCATTCACTTGGGGCTGGCCTCTTACTAGAGAGAATTTTTTTAGTAATAATGTTTTAAGATGTACATAGAACATGTTTGCATTAAGGTGTACTTAATACATACTTGCACTAAGTTATGCCGTCTAAAATCCCTACAAAAAATACATGTTATAGATATTATTTTGTGTAAGGCTATAATCTCTTCCTTTTTTCACAAAACCAGTTTACTCTGTTACTAACCTTGAAATGTTCATGGCCTTCTGCTGCAAAATACCTTCTTGGCCAGGTTATTCTCCCCTTCGCACCACCCATTCTTACTGTCTATCCACCACAAAACCCTCAAACTTCATTAGCACAAAATACAGCCCCACAATTTGAGAGAATCGTATGCAATTATTTATTCATGCCCAGACACACAATGAAAGGCCAAGAAATAATATTTTTCAAGAAGCTCTAAATTATCAGCCGATAAATCTTTTGCACCCATGCATTGAGTATACTTAAAGCTATGCTCGAAATCTCAGTATTCGTGGAGCCCCAGTCATCACAAAAATCTTCATAAGAATACGCCAGTAGAATATGTCATTAATCAACATTGATATTATTATTCAATAATTTCCTTTGAATTTTGTGAAGATTTTCAAAAAAATAATGCCTGGATGTATAAAACTGTAAAATGGTTTGTTTAAGGGCTTAAGGGCTCAAATCACTACAATATAATACTATTTATAAAGCAACAATGAAATATCCTAGTCTTTGATTTAATTAGATATAGAATTAAATAACTTTTTAAAGAAACACATGTATTATTCAATTAGGAGTATTTTGTTTACTTTATCTAGTTATTATAGAGATAGAAACAATACTCTTTGCCACCATCCCTAAACACAAGGTTGTTTATTTATCTTTGTCTTAGTCTTTTGTTTACATAATTCTGTTTATACTATTGTGGTATTTAAATATAAGAAGGATATAATTGCTTGTGATGAGCAATTAATTGCTCTTGAGGAGGCAGGCAATATTATTAAAAAACAAAAAGAATAAATACTTGCTTCCAAGTATTTTCTCCAGGAGTAGCTGCCAATTTTTATCCATACCAACAACTGTCTTACCGCACCTCGCCCTCCCCCAAGCCTAAAAACAGGCTAGCTTTGGTTCTTATCATTGTAAATTTGAGTTTTGTTGGAGTTTGGATTCCATCAGCCAGATTTGATAGCTCCATGAGATCAGATATGAATACTTAAGACCAGCTGAACTCTTACCCAAGAGGCTAACTTTCTTAAAATTCTGGTCTGGTGCATTTGGGTTGTTTTTCATTGTTTGTTTGGATGGTTTTTACATCCTATCTCTCGATGATTTTTTGTTAATTCATATATTATTTTTAAATTAATTATCATTTTGTTTTTAAGATTGAAACTAATTTATTATTTTAACTATTTAAATCATTTTTCAAAATATAAAAATCTTCTTGAAATTTATAAAGAGATTTAAAATGTTAAAACAAACTTTTTCCTTTTATTATTTATGTGACCCTAGTGATAGAAGAAATACAGAGAAAAACGCGTCCCCTTGGAAGACCTAGACTGCGGTGACGGGATGAGCTGGAAAAAGACCTAACCCAGTTGGGGGTAGCCAGAGATTGAAGGAGAGCGGCACTAAACCGACCGAGATGGAGACAACTTGTTAAGGCAGCACGTGAGCTTCAGGGTCTATGATCACTGAATTAATAATAGATAATAATATATTTAAATTTAAATTAGCTTTATACATGAGGCATTATCTGTTTGGCTAGCTATTTGGATGATAGGTTTATTAAAATCATATTTAATTTCTTTTCCATCATTTAAATGGGGGGAATATAAAAAAATAGTATATTTTGGTAGTTGGTATATGTGCATAATTTAATTAAAATGAGAGCATTTGGAAATATTAATATAATGAAAGTGTAACCTACAAAATATATATATATTAAAACAATTGCTATATATTTTTTAAAATATAATGCATCCCTAGAAGCTTTAATTTAATTAATTAACTTATTTAAACTCATCTTACCTTGACAAAGACTGTAAGCTACAAAAAACATTTCAATGAGAAAATAAAATTTAAAAACCTATTAACTTAACCTTAAAGCATTAGTACATATTCTTTTCAATCATATGTTGATAAGCATCATTTAAATAAAATTGATAAATGTGAGCATTTAATATGTGTATTTACATTCTACATATACAACAATAAAATAAATTTATAAGCTTTAAATAGTATTCAATAAATCTATAAACCAAACATTTGTACATACCTACACTATATTACTATGAGTAGTAAGCCTATTAGTTAAAAAGTCTGTTACATTATAAATAAAAAGTTTAAAAAGATAAATATGAGAACTTATCTTTTTTTTTTGATGCCATGAAATTTGAGATAGTATTTGATAGCCTTATTATAGAGATGGGATATGCTCGAATCCTATGGTATTAGAGAATCGTAAAAATCTTAAAATAGTAACTCAAATACAATTATAAAAACCCTGACTTGATATATCCCTTTTAAGAAATTGGTAAACAGAATTATATTGATTTGTGTAGTTGGGAGAGTAACCAAATCACAAAAACGAATAATAATATATTAATATAATTAATTTTACCAGAAGTGTCATCTTTGATGTTTTATATAACGTAATAGAGAAGACAAATGAAAACTCATTTTGTCAGTAGCATCAAGTGTTAAACTTTTTTTAATTCTTTTATTCAATCTTAACTATGTTCGTTCACTTTAACTTAAATTAGTTTATTTTTTAAAATTTGAGGATTTTAATTTGGATTTGAAAGAAAGTTTAAGATTATGATTTGAGAAATATAGAATTCAGACCAGCTTTACTTTACATGTGTAGTAAAGGCATGTAAATATTGGTTCTCTAGGAATACTAAGATACCGGTATACAATAATAAAGTAATTTTAAAAAGTAAATAATATCCTCTTTTAAATAACAATTTATGGTAGCCAAGGTGTTAATGATTGTTATGTAACATGATACCAGTGGCACACCCACAAAGTTACTGTGGTGGACATACAATTAAGCCCATGGCCAGAATAATAATTCTAAGGGGTAAATGAGAGGGGGAAGGATGGAGTTAAGGTGCCTAAAGGGTACAGCTCCTACTGATTGGAGGCCCAGAAAATCAATGATTATTAAATGCCCCTACAAGATATTTGAAATTTTTCTTAAATGATAACCAGCAGCAGCTATTTAAATAGTTTAGCTGGTCTGAATTATATTTTATTTAGTTTTATAACAGGTAGTAAAGAAAAAATTCCCTCAAATGTGGTCAATTTATACACCACTCTTTGGTTTATCAGAAAAGGCTGAAGAAGATTAACTATTTTGACAACATTTTCTAATTTAAACCTAGCTAATTATAATTTCCAAATATGTTAAGGTCTAGAAATTTAAAAAAAATCAAAGTTTCTACCACGGACTTTGGTGGCTGCATGGTCTAGGGCATCACTCTTGTAAGACTAAACTGCCAAATAACAAGGGTGTTGGGGTTAAATCATGGTCGAGTGTATTGAGGTTTTTCCTCCTAAATGGGTTCCTACTCTCTCTCTCCACAAGAATGTGGGTACACGTCCTCTAAATTCTACCTTCCTAATCTCTAATTCAGAAGAGCAATTAATACTCAAACAGGTGGTATTACACAATCTAAAAAATGAGAAAAGGTTGATATGTATTTTTTTCACGTTAATACATATTAATTCACATTTTTTAAAGGATAATTTACTTCATTATCAGCTTTATGTCTCAAAACGAACCAGTTCCAACAATTGTCAGTTCAAATCCCACTATGAAGTTAATTTATTGTAATGTGATGGAAAATTGGGTGTGGTAGAAGGGATTGTGGATTCTCTTTTAGTACACCTTTAGGTGTTAATAACTCTTAATTTGTCTTTAATTTAAAAAACAATAATTGACCACTTATTTACATTGAAATGTAGCGGCAGGCTTACCTTACATTGTTCTATTATGGCGTTGCTTATCTAGTGTATATATAATCAATCGGTTAAGGCTGTTACCTCTCAAGGTAAATGAAGCATATTTAACCATAAAAAAAGTGGCTACAGTTCTGGCTTTTGATCTTTTCCTGTACCTTTATTTTTATATTGGTTTAAAAGTAAATAAGGCAGTATTAGTTAAAAAAAATATTAACAAGGTTTGAAGTGATGTTGAGGTTGTACCCAATGGCTAAGGCTATTCAAACAATGTATTGAAGTTTACATCTTTATAAATATCAAGTTTTGGGTCTGATACTAAACTCAAGGGTATTCTTGAGACACATTAAGTGCTCAATATCATAGTTCTACTTTACATGATTTTTGTTTTTATCACATGCAATGGTGGGCACACGGATTAAATGTGAAGCTAATTTAATCTGAATTGCCAGCAACACGGAGGTTGAGGCTCAAATCCGATTCGGGTGCCCCGAAGGGGTTTGTTACTAAATATTTTCCCACTTACCTTTCCACCCAAATGTGGGTACTTTTATTTAATTTCTACCTTCCTTGTCTCAACTCAATTTGTGTAATTAAACTAAAATAGACTGTACAGGCAGTAAGACACATAAATAAAAGCGTTTTTGAAAATTATTTAGATTCTGAGAAAGGTAAGGGGGTGTCAAATTCCTCACTCAGCTCCACCACTGAAATATAAATTACCATTTTATCTGTTTATTTAACACGAAATATGTTAGTTTTTGAAAAACTAGTAGATTTTAATGAAAAAATTGCCCAAATATGATAAAAATTTTCATTTTAAGCTTTCAAAAATGTTAATCAAGTTTCTTACTATCTTTACACATTAAAATAAAGCAGTGTGATTGATGTTTTCAAAGTAAATACAATGCATATATGGA
>CABFOW010005560.1:0-28725 GCA_902141385.1 Timema californicum | reverse complement strand
GGGGGGCTACCGTGAAGTTGGCCCCTCACTAGTAAACAAAGCGCCACAAGTTCACGTCCCATTTGTGCAAGAACGAATGCGGAACAAACGAAACTTTTTGCGGAACAATCCGGAACAAACGAAGAACAAACGATTGCAATCATAAAAACTTGAATTTTTAAAAGTGGGGGGGCCAACTTCACGGACGTGAGTCCCTCTGACATGGGAGCTAAGATCAGACATTGGAAAACACTAACAGAAACCATAAATCAAAAATCCTTGTATTTCAACTATGTTTACAATATCCTGAGCACTGAAAATACATAAGCCTCGGATACACATGCTACTAGTTCGGCCTAAGCATGCGAGTGCCTGGCACGTCCAAGCACTTCAGCGCAGCCCTTCGGTGCTTGAAACATTGCACCTGCTTTACCTCCTCCCCCCTTTCCCTTCCACTTTGCCATCATGTTATCATATCACCTCATTGCTTAGAAACTTACAATTTATTTAAATGTAGACGGTTGTGTTATTTTTGTATAGGCTACATTAACATTGTTTTAGTATAGAATATTAAATACGTTATTAGGGTTTTAATTATTTTTTTAATATGTATAATATTAGGCAATAGTTTGAAGAAAAGAATAAAAAATATATGATTGGAATAAATGTATGGAATAAGTAAAATCAAAATGTACAGTAAAATATTATTGTGCAGTGTATTGTATCTATGTATCCCGTCCTCAGAGTGAATAGGCCTAAGCTAAATTGTTCCTTTCATCTTTTTCTTGTTTCTTCTAAAAACTAGCACCCCCTACAAAGCCTTGTTAACATTGCCTCTCCAAATGCCCCTCCAAACCTCCTGCGCCCCGCCCTCCCTCCAAAGTTGAGGAGGAGGGTGGGGAGTGGTATGGATCCATAGCTCTGACACTGTATAGGTATTCATTATTATTATTATCACCACGTATTGTAACGATGTTCCAAACAACGGATATCCAAAACCTACAACCTGGTAATATGGAGGTTTTACACTCACCAAGGCTCACCAACTCTCACCAAGTCTCGCCAAGTCCGACCGAGACCTCTCCCCGTCAAATGGGACGCACGTGCACGCAGCGACACATCCACTCTCGTGGCTTGGATAATGAAGACTGTCTGAGACGCGAACCAAATCAGCGCCTCGCCCAATCTCTAAACAATGCTGTTGCCAACTTGACTTCACGAACATCCGCCCCTCGAATGTTCCAGGTTGGCCTAGTAATTACTGGGACGTCCGCGATATGCCCAGAGCGCTAATCTCCACCCTTCTTTTTGTTCCATGTGCTTCCCCTTCTTTCCCCCTTTACTGAGAACTTGTTAGATCTGTTTATGGTATATAACAACAGCTGTCATTTCATATGATACTCATTGTATCACTGGCTCTTACCAGGTGAGGGCGCTTGGTTAAAATTAATATTAGGGAAAATTTATCGAAATTCACTTTGGCTTTAAATATGGGGGGGAATTTTATTCTAAATTTCTGTTTGGCGATTCTTTTATGTTTATAAATGGGGACTTTTATTTGATTTGGCGTGGGTGATCCACGGTTCAATATTGGTAACTTTCTGGGGGGATTCGTATTTGAGTTAGTACATTTTATTAACTGTAGGTGCGCCCGAACCTTCATCTTGGCTGATCTATGTAATAGTTTAATATTGTCTTGGATATTTTTAGGCGATATAAGTTCGCTCAGTATTAGATGTATTTTATATGGAATAGTTAGTTTAAGTTGTCATGAGCGTAATGGGAATTTGGGGAACTTATTGCACATTTACAAGTCTTAATGTTAGATGGATTTTATATGGAATAGTTAGTTTAGGTTGCTATGGACGCAACGGAAGTTTGGGGAACTTATTGTACGTTTACAAGTATTGTTGTTAGATTAGGTTATGCTTGGTAATTTAGGATAAGTCCCCAACGGTCATTGGTGCGACCTCTACTTAAAATAATTAGGCCGACAAATCATGTATATTTTCATAGTTATGTGAGCCTAAGTTTTATGAGCACTTTTCTTGTTAATTTATACTCCAGTTAAAGCTATGGATGTAAGCACGCCCTTGGGCGCTAAATTTGAATGTTGACTTCTAACTTTCACTCTATGTTCCCTCTGTGGGACGAGTAAAATATTGCAAGCTATGGTGGCTTAGTCTGTACTTTGGCAGGCTAAGCGTAGGCTGATTATGCCATTAATGTACTCTTGTATTATTATATCATTGTAATTTATCAGAAATAAAAAAAAATGTTTCTCTTGTGACCTCATGGTTATTTTTTGGGGCACACTTCCCGACCTCTGTGTGAGCGTCACAGTATTACTATCCGTTCGGGTTATACGCACCTACGCTAAAGTGTAATGGTAAGGTGATTGTGAGATGAAATAGACCTACAGTTTAACATGGGATCCAAACCACGGCGAAGGCTTGGAATTCCACATATCCACTAGTTTTGAGTAATACACGTCTAGTCAGAGGTGAAGGAAAGGTTTGGCAATCAGATAAAGCTGTGTAGGGACCGAGGGTTGAACCACGGATCACCAGCACGGATGTCCGACACCTCACCCCTAGACCGCCAGGTCACCTGTCTTTCGAGCCTATGGCAAGATACATTATTTTTTCAATACTGTTGTCTTAAGATTTTTATCGTCTGTACAACCATGTTATATTATTGATGTTTAGATATAATGCTTTATATTCTACCAAATGATTCTGCGAATTAATAATTTGCTATCAAATTTCAGAAGTGTTGCAAGAATATAATATTTTCAACAATTCTGTTTCGGATAGCTTGGACGGGTAATAAAATCTGTAACCCGCTTTTGCAGCCGCGTGGTCTAACTGGGCTACTCTCGCAATTGATTACACTGCTGATGACAAGGATATCGAGGTTTGAATTTCGGTCAGGTGTACTTAGGAGGGTTTTTCCAAAACGGGTTTTCACTCTCTATCAACGCAAATGTGGGTACATTTCCTATAAATATAACCTCCCTAAACCTCAGCACCATTAACGTAATTAGTACATAGTTTAACCCTAACGTTTAGTAAGACGCAGTGCAAAAATAAAATATCAACACTATTTGGTTTTCTTAACCTCTGAAAAAATAATATATAATATAATATTATATATTATTATATATTATTTGTGAGTCAAAGTATTTATAAGCACGTGAAAGTATTTCTACTGAAACTATCGACAAATTGGGTACGCTCCTTCAAAAATGTAGAGCAGTACCACACTTTAGAGACTCTTTAAGCGTGTTGCGTCACCTTGGCACAGGGGCTTAGTTGTAACCGTTTCATGATAGAAGACACCCGGTATTTCCTATATTGGCCGACATAGTCTTTTGGATGCAACATCGGTAGCTCGCGAAACGTGTTTTTACGAATATTTACTTAGTACACTAAAATGATTACTAAAATATAAAGTTAACTGTAGCACTTTTTAAGTTTTTAATATTTATGTATTAAAATAAAACCAAATTGAATATTTTCATTAAATTGATAAGTTGGAGTTTAAAATGCGATTAATTTTCTATTTTTGTTAATTTAAATTCAAATTAACAATATTATAGCTAAACATATATTTTTTTTCAGTAGTAGAAGTTGTCGTTCATTGTCATTGTCGGCAGAACTTGTCAGAAAAAAAATATCAACTGCATTAGTACAATTTTCTCCTTAGCATTTTAGCCTTAATTTTACTACTTTTAGCACTATACTACTTAAGCTTTGAGATGGATTTTCCCTCAGTTTTTAACCCAATAAAATAGTTTCTTTATCAAACTTTAATTTTTTTTGTTAATAGCGAAGTTGATTAATTTTAGTTACCATAAATCAAGGTCTCTTTATCTTCGGCAATTCTTTCTACATGCTGTTATATTTTTTTTAGCAATGCGTCTTACTACCCGTTTGGGTTATCCACTTATGTACTAATTACACTAATGTTTTTTTTAGGAATTTGGAAGGTTATATTCATAGAAAGCGTACCCACATTTGCATGGAGGGAGAGTCGAAAGCCAGTTTGGAAAAACCCTCTCTTGTGCACCCGACCGAAGTTCGAACCTCAATCTCCACTTCTTCAACAGTCTAGTCTACTGCAAGAGTAACCTTTTAGACTACGCGGCTACTGAAGTGGGCGTATTTTTATTTAAGTGTGTGATAAGTTCAGATACCCTTCTCGAACAAAATTCGGCTACCAATGGAGATTTAAATACAGACCCTGGTGACTCAATATTTGATATATTGAAAGAAGAGAGACAGAAATAAATCGAGATAAAGAGAAATAACGAGAGAAGAAGATATAAAAAATAAAAGAGAAAAATAAAGAAAAACAGTAAAAACTAAAGACAGAAAAAGAAAAAATAAAAGAGAAAAATAAAGAAAAACAGTAAAAACTCAAGACAGAAAAAGAAAAAACGATTAAAATAAAGATAAAATTAGTAAGAGAAAGTGAGAGAAAAAAGAGAAGAGAGAATTTTGGGATGGACAGAAAGAAAGATGTAAATGATTGTATGCTAAATCATCTGGAATTAAATACATTTTGTAATTTAAAGTAGAGACTTCCGAATATAATACCTATGTAGGAGGAGGCTCTATCGTCTGGGTTAAGGTGGGGGAGGTAATGAGAGTTAAAAATCCATATTTTTCAAATTGTATGGCCAAAAACATTTTTCAGCCAAAATAAATAAAATATTGTATCAGTGGATACCGTATATTTAGTTTAATTTTCTATACTGTATATTAATAACAACAATTTTTAAATGTCGGTTATGGACATTGCATAATTAGACAGGCATTTTTCTAAATCTTAATTTATGAAGTCTCTGGTCAATTATGCGATAGCCATAACAAATATTAAGGAACTGTGGAAATTACAGTATGTAGAGAATAGCCCGAATCTTCGAACCCCTCAAATCCTATGGTATTCGTGATTCGTAAAAATTTCAAAAAAGTATCTTGAATACAATTATGAAGCGCTTAACTTCAAATAACAATTGGAAAATAACTTATATAGACGTGTGTATTTTTGAAGGTAGCAAATCACAGACAATACAAAATAGAAATAATTGTATTCATATAATTAATTTACATAAAAAGGTGTTCTTTTTGTTGTTTATGACGTAATGGACATGTTAACAAAACAGAATTGGTCATCGGCCTTAAACAACATATTTTAAATTATGTTTGAAGTTAAATTAAATTAAATTAAACTAAACTAATGTAGAGAAGCAATATTTGACTTAATTCGTCCAAAGTTTTCTTATAACTAAAACTACGGACATTAGATCACATTTCTTTCCAGCCCACCTTAATACTAAACGCAGACATCAGACCGTTACCAACTAAAAAGAAAAAAATATACTTAATTTTATATAAAAATAACCTGCCCTTGCCAAGTATTGAACCTCTGTAAGCTGAGTTAAGGTGTTTGACGAAACACGAAGTAGTTTGGGATCGTAATATTTGGTATAGGGTCCAGTATCTGTGTCATGTGAGTAGCACAACCAACAAAACCAATTTCCACTAAAGGTAAGCTTTGGGACTGAAATAGTTTGTAATCCATCAAGTTACCACTTCCATTCGCGAGTGGCTTTATTGTGTTAGGTCCATATTAATAAAAGTAAGAGTTTGTTTGTCTGTAATGACCATTTCGTGATATCCATCGCATGAGGAGGGCTGAAATTTAAAAAATATATATATATTTGTGCACAAACAGGTGCACCTAAAAGCCGAATTTTAAAATTTTGATTAGATTTTTATTAATTAATTAAAAACCATAAGAAATGAATATTTTGTCTATCATGAGCATTGCATAATATCCAGCACACGCAAATTTATGAAATCTTAAAAATTAATAGCTGCTATGCAAGAACTTATTCCCCAAAAAGCAGGAATTTCAAAAAAATTTATCAGATTTTTTAAAATTTATAAATACTGGGTTGGCCCCTGGGCAACGCAGGGCTTAAAAGGATCTAACTTTAAAGTCTCCTTCCATGTGTAGTCATTAAATTAAAAACATTTCTCCCAGGCAACGCCAGGTACTATAACTAACTTCCTTTTTAACACAACCCAACAGGGATCAATCAACGAACAAAGGCACTCAAGGTCCAGTGTTCGTGTTTTGAAAAGGACAATACACCAAGGTCTTTCAGGTGAATGTGGCCGAGTGCTTTTCAACGTTTCCCTTTTTTTTTCATTTGAATGTCACAGCATTGAATTTATATTTACGTAGTTGCAGGCTTAGAATCAATATAGTTTATTAGGTTATACATTTTTTTATTGCAAAGTTTAACGATTTTTATGCACTTTTCGCTTGTGAGTTAAATTATTAATTTTATACATCTTAGTCCTAGGGCCAGTTTAATAGTCAGACCTAGCATGCTTAAAGTGAGATTTGATACTAAATACAGGACATCTACCTAGACCAGAATGGAATGGGCCAGTTTCGCATATGAAACTGGCCCATTCCATTCAAGTTCAGGTAGGTGAAGTTTTGTATTTAGTATAGCACCGCACTTGAGGCGTACTATGAAACTGGCCCTTAGTGCTAGCGTGTACTATACGTATAGATGTTAATATCTTTACTAAGGGCCTGTTTCATAGTCAAACTTAGTACGCCTCAAGTGCAGGGCTATGCTAGATACAAGAAGACACCTATCTAGACCAGGATGGAATGGGTCAGTCATATGTGAAACTGGCCCATTCCATTCAAGTTTAGGTAAGTGTTGTCCTGTATCTAGTATAACCCCGCACGTAGGTGCACTCAATCTAACTATAAAACCGGCCGATACACTCCACAAGAAAGTAGGTACATCTAAAATTCAACTTTTATAGGACCGTCTTTATCTGACAAATACGAAAGTGTCTCGCTATACTTTCATGTATTCAAACGTCAGTTTATGGGAAATACAGCTATAATTTAATAGATATTATAAATATCAGTAAAATAACCCTAATAAAACCGCAAAATGCTATCAATGTTAACTGCAAAAAAAATGTTATTAGTTTCTTAACATGTTCTAATTCTTCTTCCTACACTTTAAAGCTATACGCTTGTATATTAATCACACCCATCCGAGATTTAAACCCAGACCTACAGGTTACCAGCAAGCAATACTAAAATGTGAGGTTGACATTTAGACAATGAGACCACTGGCTCGGGTTTCTAAAGGTTTCTTAATGTCAAAATGATATAATGACGTCTTACTATCCTTTCGGGCCATTCGCATATTTACACTTATGGTAGAGGGATCGGGTGGAATTCGAAGAAAACTTACCCGAATTTGTGTAGGATAAGAATGTAAAATCCTTAAAGAAAAAACATCTCAGTTCACCTATTCAATATTTGAAACTAGACTTTTCCATCAGCGGCAAAACAAACTAGACGATTCAAATGCCTTTGTCTGCGTGCCCACTCGTGCGAGTGAGTGCAGGCATATATAGTACTCACTTTTCTCGTTGGGGGCTCCACCCCAAAAACTTCAAGTGTGTTTTCTTTGCAAATATATATGTTAACTAATGTAATTCTATAGCCATTTTTTGATAGGGTTTTACCGTTTAGCCACAAGAGACCTGCAAAAAAGGTCCGCACCACTTTAAAGTTTCTCGGCCATTTTGATCTTTTCGGGAGTTAGAATTTTTTTTTTTAAATTTTTGGGATTTTCCCGTTGGTTACAAGTTAGAAGCTATAAGCTTGCCAAATTTAAAGTTTCTATCTCATCTGGAAGTGGGTAAACATTAATGTCAGTGAGTGAGTCGGTCATGTGGCTTTATAGTAGTTTAATATTTCCTAAGAGTATGCTCACTTTTTACCTTAAATCGATCCCTCGGGGAGAGAAGTATTGTGACTATAAAAAAATCTAACTCAATATTTTGATAAATGTCGACGTTTCATGACTCCCCCAAAACAAAACAAAAAGTGGTTTTTGGAGTGCCGTCTGTCTGCTTGTCTGTCTTTATCTTGGCCTAGAGCCAAAACCATTTAACCCATCGAGCTAAAACTTTATATATAGGGTGTTCATAAGATCCATCTGAGGAAATTTTGGAATTAGAAATATACTCCTAAAATTGAGGATAGGCAAAAATATACTAAATCGATTTCCTCAAAATCCGCTTTAGCGATTTTGATTAAATTTTATATCTAGTCACTATTTAACACTATAATAAAATGTTGGTTCTGATTTTCTCATTAAAATGACATGAAGAATACATTACATAGGAAGAATTATCCAATTTTAATCTTATCTCCGCAACTTTTTGTGATACCAAATAACTTTACATTTTTAAATTGTACTACTATTATAATTGAAACTCTTTATGTGAAATATATTTTTATAAAATCAATAATTTATGAGCTACAGGCTAATTTATAAGATTAGCAGAAGTACCCATCTTTGTCTGGGTAACCATGCAATGCATTGGGGGACTACCCCGGGTAAAGCTTTTCTTTGCTTCAATCAGATAGAAAAAATTTCTTCATATTATTTCTTCCAAACCAGTTTTTAATAAATAAAAAAATCTAGTAAAAAAAATAAAATTCTAGATTTGAGGCGCACATGCTTGTGCACCTGGGAAATTCATTTTAAAATTTTATCCCTCTGCGTCTTGTAGATATTGCGCAATGCTCATGACAGACAGACTGACAACTATATCTTCATTTTATGAATAGGCTATAGATAACGTTGTTAAGATCTATGAAATTGTCAAAATGGGCAAAATGGTCAAAATAGCAAGAGCCAAAAGACCTCCAGGGAGAAGAAGACCTGGTAGACTGAGTCGAAGATGGAAGGGCAGCCTTTAGAGCCCTTGGTATAGAACAGGCTAAATACCTATAAAGAAGAAAGTAGAAGAATAAATGGTGAATTTGATTGCTATGCTCTTTGATGGACAGAGATGTTCCTTTTTATCAATGTTTCCGTAACAGTGTATATTATTTCATTTATGATCTTTGGTGGATTGTTTCTGTAACAATTTATATTATTTCGTTTAACAAATCTTATTTGTTTTTTTTAGTAAATTTTTCTATTTTAAGATAAAAGAGAGCGAAAGTATGTGCGGTGTACCATTCTATTTATTTTCGGTAATATTTATTCTAAACACAATTACCTAAACTAAGGAGATAGGATTAGAAGACTAACTTAATTAAAATGCACCTTTATCAGTATGTAAACAGGATGATAAATATCCCCGGTCAAAAAAAATTAATACGTTGAGAGCCATTTAATAGCGACCGAGTACAAAGATAATCTGGCGCCCTAGACCTTTCGACCATAGCTACAGGTATATACTTAATAACCTCGCAACACTTATGAATAGCTTTTACGCCTATCAAATAAATCAGAATAATCATTTTGAGCTGAGGGGGGGAGGGGGGGGGCTTAGGCCTCGTTTGTATCATCTTTGGCTACATTGTACGTCGTAAATACCAAAATGGGCAACGCTAAACTTGAAAAATATAAAATTTACAACTGCATAATTTTCCAAAACCTTTAATAAATATTGAAAATGGCATCGTGAACACTATAAAAAACTTATATAAGCTTTAAATTTATTATTATTATTATTATTATTAGCACCACGTCTTACTACCCGTTCGGGTTATACGCACTTACGCTAATGTGTAATGGTAGGGNTGATTGTGAGATGAAATGGAGGACCTACAGTTTAACGTGGAATCCGAACCACGGTGGAGGCCTGGCATTCCCCACATTCACAAGATGTCTTGTCAGAGGTGAAGGAAGGGTTTGGTAATCAGATAAATCTTTGCCGGGACCGAGGATTGAACCCCGGCCGCCAGCATAGAAGTCTGACACCTTACCCCTAGACCGCCAGGTCACCCACCTTTAAATTTAGTTCGAAAACATACACACACTATTGATATTTTAAAACAATTTATCATTCCCTAGATGACGTGTGACGCACCCCTCTCGCACTGGAATGTTTTACCGGTGACGTGGAGAGTGGGTTCGAATCCCGGTCGGGTATACCGACTGTAGGTTTTCTTGGATGTTTCCCAATTTCTCCCTCCACACAGGCGAGGGTAATTTAAAAAAAAAAAAATATTACCTCCCTCATCCATATTCCAATTAATCAATGAATTTAGGTATATACGAAAAGCCCGAATGGGTACTAAAATGCGGTAAAAAAAATTAACAGAATATGAACATTGTATATCAATCATGACAAACCGTCCTCGTGGTATAGTGGTTAGTGCACCTGGCTACCAACCTAGTGATCCCGGGTTCGATTCTCAGCTGGTGTCATAGTTTTCCCGAAAGGATAATTATCCCAAAGGTCACCTGAGTCTGGTTGGTTAGGCTTAAGTTAGGTTAAGTGTTTCCACTGGTTCCCCACCCTCACACTCAGTATCACCATCATTTCATCTCATCGGGACATGGAAAGAGCCTCCACGGAAAGGAAGTACGATTAGTACATTCGGGCATCCCCTGAGAAATGGTACAATAGTACTGGATAAACTTTAACTGTGATGCAGCCCGGACACGCATGTACACGAAATGACGTCATACATAATACATGTCACATTGCGAGTACTCTCAATATCGAGGTTCTTCTATTTTATTTAAAAAATACAAAATGTCTATATTTTATCTTTATATAAATTTTACTAGGTGCACACATAAAGTCCGTTACAAATATTAAATTTAAAGCAATTTCTACTAAAATTATTTCAGTGATATTTGTATACCTCTGCCAGAAGTGTTATATGGAAATAATAATAATACAGTATAGTCTTAAACACTTTGAAACTTTCCCGCGTCAGTTGAAGGCCACACATTTTTTTGTCGTTTTCATTGTAGGTCTTGATAATAGCTCATAAACAAATACACGCTCTGTAAAACGCGATTCTATCTTTATATTTTAGCTAGTCTTTATAGATAATTTATTAGTTTTTTATTTATCATGGAACCAAAATAAAACAATTAAAGACCCCATATATCGGTATCACATGAGTGGTTAAACATGCTCGACTTTAGCCCCTCTTGAATGCCAAACCTGTACATTGATTACGAGTTTTACATACTGTGTTTTATCACCCTCCATCTAGACGAGTATTTGTGGGGGTTCCTTAAAACTCCTTGTCCTCATTTTGATTTTTTTTATAGCCTGATCCCTTATTTATTGACAGCTCTATAATAATTACTAGCTATATTTTTATACATTTATATGTCAAAGAGTGTATCCGTCTTTACAAATTATGTAAATTCGGTCATCCATTACACACTTAATTATATAGATTTTAAAAGTGTTACAATGCAACAATTTTAGTATAGACTAGATAATTTTAAGTCGTTGATATTAATTGCTATTGCAAAAAGTACGAGAAATATATTACTACTTTCGGCATAAGCTAAGCGTCACCTATAATTTAAAATTGTAGATTGACCACTCTTCCATTCCTCTAAAACTGTTTACTATTTGATGTATTGAGAGATTATTTGACACCTTGACTAAATTATACCTTATCAACGTCTTGGAGGATTTATAAAATAATGCAATCATTCACTATATATACCATGTGTTGAAATTGAAATATAAAATTAATTGAATGGAATATGCAGTCCAGTTGTCATCACCTGATATGAAGATATGATACTAGATATAATTTCCTGTATCCATACGTCAAATCATATTATCCGTAGTTCTGTCACTTTTGATATATATTAGCAAATATCCATAAAATAACACTTATGATACAGTAACATGTTATGAATGTGGCGCGCAAATTAATTTTTATTGTATTTCTAAAACACTTTAAATTAAAATTTTACCTTAGAAACCTATAAACTAACCGAAAAAGGTTCCTAAGCATCAGCAATTCATTAAAATTCCCTGCACAGCTTTATCACCCCGGCCCCCACCCCATCCGAACACAAAAGACATTCAAAAACAAGCAAGACTTCTCCGAATATAAAGGAGGCACAAATACGGGCCAACAGACGCGCGAACTTTCTTCATCCATCCAGGAAAGGTTCAGGGCGTCTCTCTTTTGTTCTAAAGGGTCTTTGAGAAAACGGTTGCAGAGTGGAAAAAACAGATTTGCGCCAGAGACTTCTTGGCATTGACAGCCTCAGTATCGGACGTTTCAATAGATAACACGAAGGGATTAGATTAAGGAGCAGTTATAGAGCCTGTGAATTAAGGTTTAATACTTTTTTACCCCGACGCGTTCGAATTGTACGCATGCACTAATTACAATAATACCATCGCTGAGGTAACACGGTATAAATATAAAGATTACTTAATTTGGTTGACTCTTGTCGGGGAGGTTTAGGTTAGAACCCCGATGGAGCGTAATGAGAGTTATTTTCACTATTTGCTACCATAATCATTCCTACATATATTTGTTTTATCACCGCATACCTGTCCAGGTTATACGTTTATATGATAATTACTTTAATGGGGTAGATATGAGGAAGAAAGCATTTTAGAGGTAATTTATTTGAATTTACATGAAAGGATATTGCGAAAACATTTAGGAAAAAAAATCTTTAGTAGAGCTGACCGCTATTTGAACCCCAATCTCCCCGTCAGGCTAATCCAATATGAGAGCGACGCCTTAAGCCGTTCAGCCACTGAAGCGGGTTCCTAAGCAATTAATATATGGGTGTTGCTTGAACGAGAATGGAGACGTGGTCCCAAAATAACGAGCTTGAGATGAGGGAGGTAGAATTTAGAGGAAATGTTTCCTCATTTGAGTGGAGGGAGACTCTGAATAGATTTAGAAAAAAATAACACTCAGTACACTCAGCTAGGGGTTCAATACCAGGCCTCCCCGTCACAGTCAACACAATGCATTGTAAGTCTGTCCCTGAAACCGTGTGGCCACTGACGTGTATGTCTCATACAAGAGATGTTATCACTACCACTGACCTACCACCACAGGCTTGTTGGCTACCACGTCAAGTGAAGTGTCTCCTCGTAGAGTGAGGACCACCCGACCCACTGACTCACCTCAAGCCAGCGCGCCGCGGCGGTCGATTTCCCAGCTTGTTGTCGCCCTAATTATTCCCCGTGTGTGGAGCTTCACGTTCTGTGCCACACCGTGCCACCCACCCCAACCTTCAAACACGACCCCCTCCTACCCTGCTTTCTCCAAAATAAACGTGCGCCACACGTTCATTTATTAGTTCGTTCGCTCAGCCGTTACACCAAAAGTGAATTATTTTCTCTTGAATAAAATATCCCCCTTATCATGACCATATAATTAGGCAAGCCGGCCATGGGGTTCCAGATAACCTGGTTCAAATCCCGATAGGATCTGAAATAATTTATTAGATGTTCAGGCTCATCCTAATCTCCCGAATGAGTTTTATAATTAGTTATTTTACCAAAAGGATTACAAATGATTATTATATGATATAGAAAGAGGAATATAGTTGAGAAGAAGTGCACCAACATTAAAATTGAGAGAAGATAGAAAAAAACCACAGTGAAAACTACACCTGCATCTATTTATTTCAACTGCTTCGCATGACCTGTTTGGTTTTCACACAAATATATTAATCACGCTTATGTTGTAAGTAAAATGAAAGTAAAATTGAAAAGAAATGTACATGCATGTGCACGGAAGAAGAGTTGGAAAACATCTAGGGAAAGCCATTATCAGAGGAATTCAAACTCCTATCTTCCTGTTACTGGCCAAACAACCCAAGCGAGCTTGACGTTTAGACCACGTGTCCATCGTTGCAGGCCTCTTCCTGTTGCTATAGCTGTGGAGGGTTAAATTGTGGACGTGGCACCTATAACCGATTATACTTCAAGATAGTGTGTTAAGAGACGAGTGGGTTATAAGAAGGTTAGAGGTGCACGGGGGTGGGTGAGCAATAGATACGAAGCACGAAGAATAGAGAGGGAGGAAATGGAGGAAGACAAATGTCGAGCCAACCTTAAAATTATTTTAACTAACTTATCGATGATAAAAATTTTAAGCATGATTTACGAACACAATAGGTCTACAAGAGCTCACATTCATTGTTTCTTTACTCATTTTTTTTAGCGCCCCATCTTACTACTCGTTCGGGTTGTACACCTATGTACTAATTACGAATATGTGTTAGGGATGAGGAAGGTTGAATTTAGAGGAGTTGCACCCGAATTTGCTTGGAGTGATAGTGGAAAACTATTTAGGAATAACCTCCCACAATGAACCCGACCGGGATCGAACACCGATCTCACTGTCATTTGCAATCAAGTCTATTGCGAGAATAGCGCGTTAGACCTTGCGGCCACCCAAGCTCGTTTGTTGATGTTTCTAATGTAAACACCTTTTAGGGAAGTTAATATTAAGTATAAACGTTGACATTTGGGATTTCTGTATCTCGATTGCATTAGTTCCATTTAATAAGTTGAAATTATTTTACAGAAACAATGATCTAAAATTTTCCGGGAAAAATATAGGAAAAATTTTCCGTCTCAAATCTCCAGGTATGCCTAGTAATTAATGGATACAATCCAACTTTCATAGTAAATACCTTTTAGAAATTAAAAGTTTTGCGGCAAAAATTGATAATATTAGTATTATTCTATAGTTATTGATAATATCTATAAAGGGTGACAGTTGCAGATAACATGACTTGATGTATGAATACGTGAAAGTAGATCTATTAACTTTTCTAGTTGTCCGAAAATAAACTTCCTATGAAAATTGTCCAGCAGTGTATTAAAATATTCCCATAATAATATGAGTTATGACAATATCTTTTCAAGCCGGGCATGCGCAGTAGCCAAGCATTCAACATGTTTCCCCTTCATCTCAACACGCTAATAGAGACCACGCGTGGTTCAATGGGTAAACATTCACGAACAACTTCATCACATTTATTGATTTGACCCACAAATAAATAACTTAAAATTATGATAACCATACAGACTAAGCCAAGCCTTATGTTTTGGTATGATAGAAGCTCAAAGGTTCATCGGTAGGTTTGATTTAATTCAGAATAACCTTTACGCAAATTGCGCAATATTTAGTTTAAAAAAATATTTACTTTAATAAAGACAGTCTAAACTAAAGAAAAAAGTATTCTTAATTAATAAAACTCAAAAAAAATGTACATATCAGTTTCTAAGAAATTTTATTTTAAAATGAAAAATGTATAACATATAGTAGGTGACCTGGCGGTCTAGGGGTAAGGTGTCGGACTTCTGTGCTGGCAGCCGGGGTTCAATCCTCGGTCCCGGCACAGATTTATCTGATTACCAAACCCTTCCTTCATCTCTGACAAGACATCTTGTGAATGTGGGGAATGCCAGGCCTCCACCGTGGTTCGGATTCCACGTCAAACTGTAGGTACTCCATTTCATCTCACAATCACCCTACCATTACACATTAGCGTAAGTGCGTACAACCCGAACGGGTAGTAAGACGCGGTGCTAATAATAATAATAATAATAATAATAAAACATATACATGAGGCCTTCACATTTACCAAGTATATGAGAAAACTTCAGTATAGAAAACATTTGTTACAATTTCCACCCCATAACCCCAGCAGTTAGAGAAATGCGTCTGAGAAGGGAAGGGGGGGGCTGGAGAGGGTTGGGGGGAATATGTTGGCTATGGTCTTAAGATGGGCCCCATAGCCCCAGTGGTTCCGGAGATCCATTTGGAGAGGAATAGGAGCCGGAATGGGTTGGGGGAATTTTCGGGTAGGGTCTCAAGGTGTACCACCCAACATTAAGATGGGCCCCATAGCCCCACCGGTTTCCGAGATGTGTATAGTAGAGGGAAGGCTTAAGGTTGACTTTTTTCGACTTGCAGTAAAAATTGTTATAATTTTAATAGCTGTTAAGCTAGTGTCTAGAGAAAGTGATCTCGCATTTCCGTAGAAGAGTGGAAAACAATTGAGAAAGAACTCCCCCTCTCGGTTTACCCAACTGGAATTTGAACCCCAAACGTCCCATCACTGGCAAACCAGACGAGATGAGCTTGACGTTTTGTACACGCGCTCACAGATGCGGGTGTAAACATTATTTTATTTTAATATCTTGCAGCGATGGCATTTATTTTAAAATCCAATTTTTAAAAGTGTTATCGAAGGCCCGCAAACTAATATCATGCTTTTTTTTTCCACCCCCGCGTCTTACCACCCGTTTGGCTTATAAGCCTATATACTAATTACATTAATTTGTTAGGAATTTGGAAGGTTTAATTTAGATTAGGTTCACCCGCATTTTCACGGAGACATAGTGGATAACCCTTTAGTAAAAACCCCTCTCAGTGGATCTGACTGGGATCGAACCCTGATCTCCCCTTCTTTGGCAGTCTGGTCCAACACAAGAGTAGTGCGTTAGACCATGCGACCACCAAAGTGGGTAAATATTTAATTCTGAAAATATTTTGCTTAGTAATGTAAACAAACAAATTTGGTCGATCATTATTCGAGTCCTTCTACCAAAGTTATAAGAGCCCTGTCACAGAAGGTAGCGTGGAATACACATGGGGATAGCTTGACTCATTCAGATGTCAAAACCTTTTTTAAGGGCCGAGAATATGACACTCACGCGAATGACAACATTTCACTACATTCATGTTAACCTCTATCTACCCAAGAACTTACTATTGTCATTTGAATGAAATTTATAGTTAAAAGAAAAAAAAAAGTTTAGCACCATTCGTTCGGGCTATACGAATATTTACGCTATTGTGTGAGGAATGTGGAAGGTTGAACATAGATAAAGTGCACACACATTATCATGGAGGGATAGTGTAAAACTATCAAGAAAAGTACACCCGTCTGAGATTCGAGCCCCAAAATCCCAATTATCGGCAGTCCAGTCTACTGAAAAAGTAACGCATTAGACAATGCGGCCACCGAAGCTGGCTATGAGTTTTATAGTCCCGGAACTTAATCATTTCTATAAAATAAAAGAAGAAAAGCAAGGAAGGTAACTGTTTAATTTACTGAAACTTAAATTATTAAGTTTTACTGTAACTGGATATAATTTCTCCAACAGCCAAACCAGATAAGATGAGTAGGATGTGTTCAAAAGGGAACACTACAGAAAGGCGATAAATTAGGAACATTCCTTCCTGTGTAGTCAGTACATATGGTGTGAACAACCCCTAACTCTAAAGTGAAAGTCAAGAGGTTTGGCTGCTCCTCTAAGTGGTGATTATTGAATTCCCAGTGCGCATATTTACCCCCAACACGTCTCAACCCACGGATAACACCAGACTTAGGCGGTAACAACAGCTCGAGCCAGACTTCACATCATAATACGGTTTTCAGTCTTTTACTCAAGAAAAGAGTGGAATCGAGACCATTCAAACAGTTTCGCCATATTTATTAAAAAAGTATTTTTTTAAAAAAACTATTAAATAGATACTAGTTTCTTCGTTAACAAATAAGAATGCAGAAAGCCGGACAGCAACACCAATACTGGTTCATAAGTCAGTCACTCGGCCTTGAGACGGGCTCTTAAGGGTGCGTTGTGGCAAATAAGCATCATTTTCAAATTAAATTTGATAACTTATTTGAAATTGTTTTTAATTACTGACGTACCACGTTGATTATATAAAGTTAAATTAAGATGTAAATAAAATATCCCGTATGTGTTTGTTTATGAGTCGAGACCATAGCTCCAAGGCCATGATAATTATTATATTAGGATTTTGGTAGGAAGAAACTTTAGATAAAGTTATTTCTGTGAAAGTTAGACTATATAAACCTAAAGCATTGAATGAATATTACCATCGCAACTGTGGTTGTTTTCATCCACCCTTTATTACTAACAGTTTGGACTGTTTTTACAATTGCATATATGCAAAAATGCGGACGGGATGAGGAAGGTATAATATCAAAGAAAATTTATGTAGGGCGATAGTGGAAAGCCATTTAGGAAAAAAAAACGTTTGTACATCCAAACGGAATTATAACTCAGATTTCCTCGTCTGGAATACCACAATGATAAATCACATGTATAAAACCATTCCCAAAGAAATTGGCAGAGATTCGAACCTTTACTTCTGGTCTAAAGTAATCCATTCAATTATTAGCTTGTTGCCTTATAGTCCAAATAAACTCCAGTGGAGGTATTTAAGATGAGATGGGATGGTATGGATAGCACATTAAGGGACATATTGTTGCGGTTTTTATAGCAAACTTTTTTCCGGCAAAAAAAAAACAATACAAATAATTCTCCAATAGAAACATAGTTTAATTGTATTTATATGGTGACCTCATGAATATCTGTCAAGGCTGTCTTGGAATTTAGTGGCAACTTTTTCTCTTCATTTTAAAGTTTCTCACCTAATGCCACGATGCTTATGACATATATTCAACAACTGTTAATATCACTATGTGAAGCAAATTATATCAGGGCAATATTTGATTTATTTTGAAGAAAACAATGGTTTGCTATGAAAACTTCAAAAACACTGAACTTTTCTCGCGACATCTTCCATCTCACTATAACCTACTATGATTGCATCCATGATAGAGAGAACCAGGGCTGCCCACTGTTTTATTATGTTTTAATTACCTTTATTTTCAAGGTTTTACTCTGAGAAATCCCCAATTTTACAGACAACTTAGATTTAAGTATAGAGGAATGCAATTTAACTGTTTATCAAACTACTTGTGTGGAGCTACGCAATAGTTTCGTAACCCAATGTTTCAGGGGGAATCAGACATGTTTAAATCATTTCACTTTTTTATTCTATCTGATGACCTTCAATATAAAAATCATAATTAAAGGTCTCAAATTCACAAATATTCCAATATTATTAGATTTTGTGAGGTTACCTGCTTTTTCAGGTTCTTTATAGACGTAAAAACATGCCTGCGTTTTTCCGGCCCTCTCAGTTTTCCGGATGTGTGGAAGCCCTGATAACCTTTGACAGGCGCACTTATAGTATGAAATTATGCCGCTTAGGCTACGTTTAAAAGAATAGGATTTAATATTAATGGGGAAATACATCTTCTATCACTTCACAACCCTTGTTTAAGGGGTAGTAAGACATGTTTGAATCAGCGTACTTAATTATTCATTTCAGTTTTTTGTCCATCCAAAAACCTATTTTAATATTTCATTTAAATGTCACAAATTAAAAAATATTCCAATATTTTAACTAGATTTTGCCAAACGTCCTGCGTTTTCCCAGCTATCCCGGTTTTACAGGTGGCGTTCCAGCTCTGTAAATGGTTTCCTAAGTTCACATCACGAATATGTGGGTACATTTCCTCTAAGTTCCACATTGAGAATCCCTGCCCCACTGGTGTAAATATACTGATGGATGCAAAAACACATACAAAAGGTAAGTCCAGGGGTCGATGCGTAGTTTGTGACAGTCCAATAAATTATTATATGAACATTTCTTGCAACATAAACATGGAATTCCTATTCTGAAATAATAATAATAATTATAAAAGTTTGCTTTATTCCGTACATCTATTTAGATATACCTATTCTGATGTGCGTCGTACTAATATCAAACATGGCACATTTTACCACCCATGACCAACACACTTCCCTAATCAACAAGCCTAGACTCCTGTCCAAAATATTATCTCTGATCATGTTAGACTACATAATGAAATGTAGAGGAGAGAAATTAAGGGCCGGTTCCATAGTCAGAGCTATCTAGTGCCACACTACACTCGTTATCTCCCTAGACTTGAATGAAATATGTTTCGTCATATTTCTAAACTTTCTCGCACCTGAGAAACCGAACTATTTGGAGTGTGATAAATATGTGGAGATGAAAAATAGATAAACTACATGGTGTGAGAAAGATGTGGAGATTAAAAAGAGATAAACTACATGGTGTAATAAATAAGAGTGTGAGAGAAAGGTGGAATGAAAGAGAGATAAACTACATGGTGTATTAAATAGGAGTGTAAGAGAAAGGTGGAATTAAAGAGAGATAAACTACATGGTTTATTAAATAGGAGTGTGAGAGAAAGATGAAATGAAAGAGAGATAAACTACATGGTTTATTAAATAGGAGTGTGAGAGAAAGATAGAATGGAAGAGAGATAAACTACATGGTGTATTAAATAGGAGTGTAAGAGAAAGGTGGAATTAAAGAGAGATAAACTACATGGTGTATTAAATAGGAGTGTAAGAGAAAGGTGGAATTAAAGAGAGATAAACTACATGGTTTATTAAATAGGAGTGTGAGAGAAAGATTAAATGAAAGAGAAATAAACTACATGGTTTATTAAATAGGAGTGTGAGAGAAAGATAGAATGAAAGAGAGATAAACTACATGGTGTATTAAATAGGAGTGTGAGAGAAAGGTGGAATGAAAGAGTGCTAAACTATATGGTATAATAAATTGGGGTATAAGAAATAGAGGAAAAAAACTACTTTACAAATAAAAATAAGAAAATAGAATGACTAGGAACACCCATTGTGTAAACTCTTTTCACTCATATTTTTATAATTAAGATATCTAACACGCAATTTATTGAGTGTTCACCTAAAACTACACCCTAGACTAATACATTTAGCGATTGGGTAAGAGCACTACTATTACACAAAGTGTAAATATCTTTGTCTAAGCACCAACCAGAATTGAGCTGGATAACTCTATACTTGTTATCAACAGCAATTAGCCGGCGAGACAGGTTTTATAATGTCCTTGATGTATGTTTGAAACGCCTTAGGACAAATCTTATAATGTCCCGTTATTAAATTCGTTAGACCTTGACAAAAGGTTATGAGATAGCGACCCTTACTTTTTAATTTACAGTGTTCGGTTTAGCGCTAGCGCCCTCGTAAAAGGGCTCGTAAAGTTAACGCGAGGTGTATATTCCGGTTAGCATATTTAACATCGACATTATCTTTAAAACAATCAACCATATTTTTTTGCGGTGACATTTATCATTATTCAAGTGAGGTTATATTTTTCTCATTTGAAAACAATGTATTCCCTTGGTTCTAGTTTTAGCTTTCTCCACCTGTAGATAAACAGGTGTTCCACTAATGAATACGTGCGGCTTTGATAGTATATAATAATGTAAGTGTCTATTTGGCGAGTATTAACGTGCATATTCTGAGCCGACTGATTATATCAGCACACGACTTATAAACTAACTTAAATCTAGAACAAACATAACATCCAGCCCCCCACCGTTAATTAATCATTGTGAAAGGCAAAACCTTCATTTCACTAATGATATATTTTTATGCCATTCTAGAAATCGAACCCGAGACCCTTAGCTCAATAAACAGATATGCTACCGGTTGAGCTCGTGTATCGAATTCATTCACATCCAATCTTTATTTTTACTTTTTTTTAAAGAAATTATTACCAGTAATGTCAATTTTTTATTCTTTCTGCATAATTAATTTTATTAGATACCTGGTATTCCAATAATTTTTTTCCGCAAGTTTTTAAAGGATGGTTTTGAAGGCTATAGCCCATCCCAAAGTCGCCTTAAGACGTGGGGCTATGGTTTATTTAATCTCCGACACCATATTTTATTTGATACATTTTGGCTTAGACCTCTTGGCTCTTCCTTACTATTCAATACAAGTCTTACTCTTCACTGGTTTCACCTCACGAATAAGAGGAGCCATTTCTTGTGGTAGGGGGTTATCACATTCGTACCTATGTTTGTATCGTCTTGTTAGTTATTATATGTAAACCGGAATGGCAAATATGGGACGTATTTTTTCTTCACTTTCCCTCCTCCATTACATGTCCATAACTAATTGTGTTTATTAGTGGAATTTTAAATTGTGTGCTTAATCTATGAATCCCTCCCTTGATATACCCTCAGTGGGGGATGGTTCATCTTCTTACTACCCCTTTAAATATATATATATATATTTAAAAAAATTATTACTTTTAATGTTGGTGACCTGGTGGTCTAGGGGTAAGGTGTCAGACTTATGTGCTGGGGGTCCGGGGTTCAATCCTCGATCCCGGCACAGATTTATCTGATTGCCAAACCCTTCCTTCACCTCGGACAAGACGTGTATAGATCACAACTTGTGAATTTGTGGAATTCCAGGCCTCCACCATGGTTCGGATCCCACGTTAAACTGTAGGTCCTCCATTTCATATTACAATCACCCTATCATTACACATTAGCGTAAATGCGTAAAGCCCGAACGGGTAGTATGATGAGGTGATAATAATAATATTTCTTTTATTTATTTAAATTTTAGTTTTGACTCTATTGTTTGGATATTTAAAGAATTTAAAGCTTAGGAAATAGCGCTAATATACACGTTTGTTTAAAATAAACTGAGTATATAAACTTTTTTTATATAGAAAAATAAATGGTTAGGTGCACCGCACAGACTCTCTCTCTCTTTCTATAAACTCGTAAGATTTATGAACGGAATAATGTAAGAAGGCAAGATTGCCGTCAAGACTAATCAAAATTTGTTTTAAATCTTATATTTTTATTTTTAAAGAATTAATGTCCTCATTTGTATGTTTGGACCAATAAAAAAGATTAATATTGGGTCCACAAGGGTCAACATTTCGTATTAAAATTTCGATTACCGGTTAAAATTTTAACATTTTATTAGGTGTTGCACATCTTCAAGTCATTGCATTGATATTTAATTATTCATTTATACATTTTGACCAATACAAAATGTAAATATTGACTATTGAGTCTAAAATGGCGATATATCATTGCTGTACTAACATTTCTCCTAAGAGGTTTAAGAAAAAATAACATACGGTTTTTAGATACTTATATTTAATTACTCTATGGCATTGGAGAAGTATTGCGTTAAGACTTAAGTAGTATATGTTTACAACTAAATCTCACAAAATTGTATTAATATATTTGCAAATATCACAGAAACTGTTGCTTTTATAAAAATATATGTCACATAAAAGTTTTTTTTATTTCTAATAGTCCTACAATTTTGCAATGATAAGTTGTTAGTATCTCAAATAGTTGTGGAGATACGGAAATTAACGCTTCTGTTAAGTACACTAAAATCATTTTCATGGGACAATGAAAATAGCCAGTTTATTTATAATCTTAATCAACGCCTAGATACGAATTTTAATCAAAATCGTTGGAGCAGATTTTGAGAAAATCTATTTTTTCTCTTTTCGCCCCTTATAAAACTACTCTTCATTTTAAATTTTAATAGACACACAGACAGGCATTGCAAATACTATTTTTTAGGGTTCGGGGGGTCATGAGACGTCGACATCCATCAACATTTCAGGCTAGATTTTTTTTACGGTCGCAATACTTAAACTTTAATGTCCAAAAAGTTAAAATATATATATATATATATATATATATAAAATTGCGTATAGATTGAAAGTTATTGATTTTATAAAAATATGTTTCGAATAAAATATTTGTATTATAATTATATATACATTTGTAATGCTAAGTAATTTCATATCTCAAATAGTTTTGGAGATATTATAAAAAAATGCTAATTTACACATCAGACCGGAGTCATTAAAGCCATTTTGCTGAAATATTGAGAGTAGCCATTTGGTTTGGAATATTTAATAATGTTTATAAATGAAATTTAATCAAAATCGTTGGAGCAGATTTTGAGAAAATCAGCTTTTTATTTTTTTCCCTTCAGTAAACTACCCTTAATTTTTGGGGTAGATATCCAATTCCAATAACCCCTCGGGGCAACCCTATGAAAACCCTAGATATCAAGTTTTAGCTCAATCGGTAAAATATTTTAGGCTCTAGTTGGAGGTACAGACAGACATACGGATATTTAAAAACAACTTTTTTTTGTTTCAGGGAGTCATGAAACGTCAAGATTCATCAAAATCTAGAGTTCGATTTTTTTGATGATCACCATACTTTCTCTATCTGTAAGATAGAGAGAAATTAAAAAGCACAAAATATTTATGATTATTGAATAAAATGTTGTATAAACAAAAACATGAACATGAAAATAAGATAGCCACTTTAATTGGTTTTCATAACAACTCCATAACTCCACAGATGTTGTAAGAGCTAACCTACAATAATAGATTGGTTCAAATTAAGCCAATCAAAAGCTTTTTAACAAATCTAGTGCTCCAAGAAGCTCAACAATAAGAGCTGATGGAAGGCACCCGAACTAATATCCGAGTCAAACAACACTGGACGTCAAATAATTTAGGTAGTCATAATTATTCCTACTCTTATTTATTGTTCTTTAATTTGGTTTGGATACAATTAAGCTCCTTACATGATTCTTTATTATTCTGGTGTGTATGGCTATAAATTTTACCACACCGCAATCAATACAGTGGTCACCCGCTTCAGTGGTCGTATGATCTAAGGCATAATTCATCACTGTGAAAGGCGAAACCCACATTTCAACAATGATTTTTTTTATCTATGCCGTGAATTGAACCCAGCACCCTTAGCTCAGTAGGCAGACATGCTACCGACTGAGCTATGATGTCGGACTTTAATACTTTCCTTCCTATCAGAATCTTACAATGACTTCAAGTGTGCTTGAGTATCGATTCTCTCCAACGATTACAGATTGCTTTACGCTGCTTGGGGGCACTTAATTCTGGGTGGATTACAAATGTTTGCATCTTAGTTATTCGTCCAAACGAGTTGCGTACTTTACGTCGATAGTTTTTTTCTATCACCGCGTATTATTAGGCCTACTTGTTCAGGTTAAACGCAAAAATGGTAATTAGTATAATGGGGTAGAGATGAAGAAGGAAGTATTTTAGAGGTACTCTTCCCACATTTACGTGGAAGTAGAGTGGGAAACCATTTAGGAAAAACCACTCTCAGTAGACTCGACCGGAATTCTAGCTCTGATATCCCCATTATCAGCAAGCCTGTCTAACACGAGAGTGGCGGCGTCTTTGACCTTCGGCCACTGAGGCGGGTAATCTATACAGTTAACATTGTTCAAATTGTTTCTTGCTTTGCCTTTTTTCCCCAGCTATCCGCGTCTTATAAATCGTTCGGTATAACAGCATATTACATTAAAAGGGTAGCGATGAGAAAGGTGAAATTTTAAGAAATTGTACCCGCATTTAGGAGGACACAAGTGTAGAAAATCTGTTTGAAAAAAAAAATCCTTATTACACCTGAGCGGGATTTGAACCCCAATATCGCCATCATGGCAAACCAGATGAAGTTGACGTCTTAACCCACGTGCACACAAATACTGCTAATACTGTTGTATTAATTTTACTAGGGATAGTTACCATCTACTTTCTAAGGCACATAATTATATCAGTGCATATATAACTTATAAACTAACTTTATTAAAGGAGAGACCAAACAGCTAGACCCCCGTTACTTAATTTATCATTGTAAAGTAGAAACCCCAATTTCCCTGAAGATACAATGTTGGGCCCTGCTGAGAGTTGAACCAAGATTCATTATCTCAGTGTGCAGTAGACTAAAGCTTGATTCACACGTTCGCCGAAAAATAGAAAGCAGAATATGCCTCAGTGTCGCAGCAATTCACACACTTTAAGTTGACCCATAATGCATTGTAATGCTAACTAGAAACAGCTGATATAAAAATATTTTATTTTCTAGTAAATACACATATATTTTATATCATTCTCCTAGTGGATGTTTTCAAATTATAACGTTGTGTTGTGTTACAATCCAATACATCGACACACACGTTTTAGAATAACGGATTATTTCAAATCTTCTTACAACGGCAAATTAAGCCGTCTGATAGCTTCTGGCTGTAGAGCGCATGCGTTGTCAAATGCGCATGCGCACTTATTTGGTTGGCTCTGTGATTTGATTAGTTCTCTCGTACCGAACATCTCGGGCAGAGCGAACCAAGCAGAGAATGGTTGAACTTTAATCGGCGTGAGCTGTTCTGCTATACGGAAATCTTGTGATTGGTTTAGAGCTCGTCACGTGACCACATTTCTGTTCCGGGCTAGTTTTTCGACGAACATGTGAATCCACAAAGTCAAGGGGTTGGAGAGCTACAGTAATAAATGAAGATGAAATAACAGCGGCAAAACCCGCATTGGTGCTCACACGGTCTAATATATCACTAATGTTAGACTAGACTGTCGGCAACGGGGAGACCAGTTTTTGAATCTTGGTCAAGTGTACTAAGGGTAATATTTTCTGACTAGTTTACCTTTTTAGTTACACTCAAATTCTGTAAAATTTCGTCTAAAATGTTATCAATACCTCTATTTTTCCTGTCGTGTTTGAGCACTCATTTGGGCTGTATGCATCTCATCAATCTCTCATTAGCTTAATTAATGCATGCATATAGAGTCCATACGATTTCTGACGTGGTGGAAAATAAAAATAAAAACACTGGTAGAGTAGTAACGGACTAACAAAGTAAAGTTCAAGGTCCTTAGAGGTTAGGTTATAGAAGGGTGGCGTCAACAAATATTGGTGATAGAACAATCATGAAAGCTCGAGGAAGCGAGAAACAAGCCAATGTATGACTCGGTAGACTATGTGTGAGGAAATGTAATCTAATCAATATCAGGGGGATGTCGAAAGTGGGGATGACACCAACGCTTTCCACGCCCCTCTGATGATAGAACACTGTACAATCTGTCGTAATAAAACTAACACAGTTCTCTACTTATACCTGCTTATATGACCGCATTATCTGAGGCATCAATCTCGCAATGGGATGGACTGCCAATTCCAGGGAGATCTGGGTTCAAATCCCAGTCAGATGTATTGAGGGTAGTTATTTTCCACAATCCTTCAACGTAAATGCAGGTACACTTTCTCTAAATTCAACATTCCTCATTCCTAGCTTATTAGCGTAATTAATAAATGTGTTTAACCTGAACAGACAGTAAGACGCGGTGATATATAGCAAAAAACCAAATAATTCAATTGCTGGTATTTCAGTAATTTTAAATACAAGGCATTTTTGTTATAATTTGGAGTACTTTTCGTGCACTTTCTGGATACAATAATTATATTATCATAAGACTTAGAAATTAATTTAATACTGGAATAGGCACAGACACCACACCCAGTCCCTGGCAGACAATTCCCCAACGATGCATTTTTAGCCACGCACGGAATCCAAACTGGATCCTTCTATATCAGTTTACATTCATTACCCACTTACCTAAAATGTCGGATGGGACGCAAGAAAAAAATAAAATTCAGATCTAATAAGAATTTGACATTATAACTCAACGTCAAGCTCGTATAGACTGGTTTATTGGTGATGGGAAGATAATGGTTCGAATCCTGGCTGGGTGTACTTTAAGTGTTTTCCCCTAAATATTTCCCAATTTCTCTCCACGTAACTGCACATACCTTTTTTTTAGCGACGCGTTTTACCACTTGTTCAGGCTATACGCCTATGCAACGATTACACTAATGAGTTGGGGATGAGGAAGTTTGCATTTAGAGAAGTGCATCTGCATTTTTTCGTGGAGGGAGAGTGTAAAAGCATTTAGGAAAACCACCCTTGGTACACCCAAGCGGGATTCGAACACCAATCTCACTGTCATCAGCAGTCTAATATGTTACGAGAGTGACGCCTTAGACCATGCAGCGACAGAAACAGGTATATTTATTTTAAACTAATCCTGGGTCAAATGTATGAAAATGCAACTCGTAAATCGGCTTCTACTTTAAAAATAATCCTGTCACATGATTTTATGTTATTTAGTACCGAGAAAGCCTGCTTACATAAGTATGACGTTGAGAACAGTAGCAATAACGTGATAGCTTTTTTATATTGATGGGTATTGTTTTGTTATGTTTGGCCAGAAAGAATCCGTGCGTTAGATTGGATTCACTATCAAAGTGGAATCACAGGACATCTCAATGAATTCGTGTCTTTCTGCTGCAGTCAGATCCAACTCTTCAACTCTGTCAGCAAAATCAAAAATTAACAAAATCCAGTCTATGTTTGTTGTTGACAGCGTTGAGAATTAGTCATTTTTTTTCTTACAGATTCACAATATGTTCAGCAATTAATTTTTCAGTTTTCAGTTTCTTTTCCTGAAGTCATATTTTGCGGTGTAAAGAAGTTTGATATATGCCTTTTTGAAACAGAGTACTTCCAACAATTGAGTTTCCTCTGAAATCTTTTGATTTTGTTTGTTTATGTAAGTATATTCGCTTGGCGTCCATGCATGAATAGGCTTAGATCGTTCAATTTTCTAAATATATTTGCAAAATAGTCCAGTTTAAAAAACCAGCTTTATTCGTTCAACAAGGTAGTAAATGAAGGTTAGCCCTCATCCTAAAATAATGTACACTCCGTCGCGATTGAAAGGTAGCAACTTCTAATTCACTGAACCCGCGAGGTATGATATTACTCCACACATAGCTGTAGGATAGTTTGCCTAGCTGCGCCCAACACCTAAATTAGAGAAGGCCTTAAGTCGTTTAATTATTTCTTGACTGTTGGGAAGGAGTGATGAGGGAGGGGTTACGTATTTTAGCGATGCCCGAATAGTTTGATTTAATAAATTAATTTTACTTTATTGTTCTGATAATGATAAAATCGATAACTAATATTTACATGCTAAGTTAATTAATTATGTTTGCTCTCATTAACATAAGGGCTGGTATTTTTTTTTAGCTATTAAAAGCTTAACCACGTAAAACGTTATTTGGGCACGGTTGCCCACATTGATTGGTTTTACATGGTGACATAAAGCAAGTCTCCCCTTTTCCAGAATCTGCATTACTGTTTATAGCCAATTATAAATTTATTAATGAATAATTATTATATTCCACACATGTAACGTAAATAACATATTAACTCTAAATGATTTTTACTTTATTTGTAAGAAGCTGAGTTT
>CABFOW010005559.1:0-20934 GCA_902141385.1 Timema californicum | reverse complement strand
CACCATAGTGTAATCAAGTAAGGTAGCAGTCTTACCTTGACTTATTACACTATGGCCTTATCTTATAAGCTGCACCATAGTGTAATCAAGTAAGGTAACATTCTTACCTTGACTGATTACACTATGACCCTATCTTATAAGCTACACCATAGTGGAATCAAGTAAGGTAACATTCTTACCTTGACTGATTACACTATGGCCCTATCTTATAAGCTGCACCATGGTGTAATCAAGTAAGGCGCGACAACATTTCCAGGGTAAACGAAGGCTACAGGTTTTTGGAACCATTGTTAAAAATTTGTTTCCTCATGCTCTGATCGTTCAAGCACTTCCGGTTGGCAGTTCAGTTCCTCGATAGTATGTGGAGACCGGAAATGGAATTTGCCCTTCCTTAGCCCCTGGGCTCATCAGTCATTTGTCTAAAGTCGACCACAACCATTTTCCGCCAGCGCCACCCTCGTGTTCACATTTTCGAGTATTTATTTTAGTTCAAAAAACTGTAAACGTTTTATTTTACGTGTAGGAAGATAAATGAGTTTAAATCTTTCTCAGCTTGATATGTTTTTTTTTTGTTATCTTATTTGAGGACTTTATGTTCACTTTCTAGATTTAAATGAAGTCATGTGACTATATTATAATCACAGGATTTCATTTAAATCTAGAGCAAACACAACAACCAACCCCTGTTCGTTAATTCATCACTGAGAAAAAATAAGACACACATTTCATCGATGTGACGACACATTTTTCTGTCAAGCTGGGAATTGAACCTAGGGCACTTTAATAAGTATATATAGCCACGCTAAGGTGTTGCACCATCAGTTCATATTTTGTGCAGAGATAACGAGAAATTCTGTGAAATCCGTGAGAAAATATTTGTTATTATTATTAGCACCGTGTCTTACTACCCGTTCAGGTTATACGCACTTACGCTAACGTGTAATGGTAGGGTGATTGTGAGATGAAACGAAGGACCTGCAGTTTAACGTGGGATCCGAACCACGGTGGAGACCTGGCATTCCCCACATTCACAAGATGTCTTGTCAGAGGTGAAGGAAGGGTTTGGTAATCAGATAAATCTGTGCCGGGACCAAGGATTGAACCCCGGCCCCCAGCATAGAAGTCTGACACCTTACCCCCTAGACCACCAGGTTATAAATTTAACGAAAATCGTTCAAAATCTTATAACCAACTTGATGAAAGGTTTTTACGCTATAAAATCTGTTAAAAAGTGGACATCATGTTAAGTTTTCTACCATCTCCGTCAATAGATGATTAAGTTAAACTCTATTTTATTTTAAGGTCAGGAGTAACTCGTGTATATTCATCATTTAGAGAAACAGGTGTTAGTCAAGGGGTCATCACTATATTATCTTTGTCAAAAATAGTTTACTAAATTCGGAGCAATGCTCCTTAGACCTTGAGTTTTCTCTGTAAACATTTTTAAACATTCCCTAGTCCAAGGTTTTTTCCTTGAGTTCCATACAACGAATGACCCAACCCCCGGCACCCCCCCATTGAGAGCGAAGGCCAAAGGGGGGTCATTGCGCCCACAGGCCATTAAGAGGGGGCTTTTCAATTGGAATCGCCTTGACCATTTTATGGCGCGTCGTAAAACTGACCCCCTCTTTTCTGTGAGGTTATAGGTTCGGTTGGTTTAGAAGCAGTTTAGAGTCCTTATGTGAAATTTGGAGAGGTTAGGCACCCATTTCCAACCGATACAAAAGTCAGAAAGGATAAAAGGAAAGGTGACCAACTAAGCTCTATCTTTTTCTTTTTTTAAAAGTAACACAGTTTCCATTTTATACCGTTTTCTTCTAACACAGCCGTTTATGGCGTAGGTACACTGTGGGTGAATTTATTGTAAATTAGGTTTGACTTTCTTTTATTACAATTCACACAACAACAAAAAATTGTGCGTGACAAGATTTTTAATCGAATTTAGAAGTAGTCAAAACATATTCTTGTGTTGAAAATTTTTACTTTCTCACATAGAGAGACTATTTGGATATAAAATTCCAAATTGATGTTTTATATGCCCCTTGAACTAAAAAATGTTAGTCCTACATTTATATATGTCTCTCTTCACCTGGGGTTACGGATAAAATGTATTGAGGAATTTGGTTCAAAATTTATATTTAGAGGGTGCGCGTTTTATTAAATCTTTGTCTTAACCCTTAAATTAAGAGAAGATTATTTATGAATAATTTATGAAATTCAAAAATTTACGGAAATGGCCCCATTAATTTTACCAATAATTAATATCTAGGTAAGTTTTTACCAGATAAATAGAACTGTAAGCTGATTTTTTTTGGCGAGGCGTTTTACTGCAAACTATTTAAAAAAAAAAATTGATTACACAACTTTAAATAATACGGTTCAAAATGGGTATCCATCTCGCTAGAATATTGGATTGTTAAAAAAACAATGTAAAATATTTTATAAGAAAAATTAATTTGGTGGTAGATTACTGATTTTTGAACATTTAAAATTAATATATGATAAAATATGTACGATTTAGTCGTGCAATTTATTTCCCACTCTGCATCTTTTTAATCTCTGAGATATCGACATGTTCACACCAATGTGTTAGGGGATGATGGAGTATAAAGAGGAGGAGATGTAACTGCATTAGTGGTAAGAGAGAGTGTGAAAACAATCCAGGAATAAAATACCTCTCTATGGATGCACTGGACATGACATTCCGTTATGCCCGTCACCAACAAACCATAACAGACATTATTTAAAACTGTCTTCATCAGTTCAGATATTAAAATATATTGGATGGGTGATAATTAGGGCGTGGGACGTGGGAAAATATATGGAAATCAATAATAATATTGAAAATGGTAAATATTAAATTCGTTTATCGCTTATCTTAAATATTATGGCAATATTTTGTAAGCAGGATGAATGTTATTATAAATCTCTATTAACTTCTCACCGTAAATTGATTTAAAAAATCTAAAACACTATTTATTCATTTATAAGGTACAAGAACATCAAAGACAGCTCTTCCTAAATCTTCAATGCTTTGTAACCATAACCTCCCTCAACCTATTGGTCACCTGAGCCATTATGCCCCAAATACTAAGTTTGGTTCTCATAAATAAATATTTAAACGTGAATAACAAGTTGCTCAGTGGTAGTTTACTCAGCGAGAGACTACTCATCGCTAGGATACTCATTGATAGGTTACTCATTTATAGATTTATCAATGCTAGGCTACTTTGTGCTAGGCTACTCAATGGTAGGCCACTCATAGCTAAGCTGCTCATAGCTAGGCTACTCAATGGTAGGTCACCCAGTGATAGGCTACTCAGTGCTAGGCTACTCAGTAATAGGCTACTCAGTGCTAGGCTACTTAATGGTAGGCTACTCATAGCTAGGCCACTCAGTTCTAGGCTACTCAGTAATAGGCTACTCAGTGCTAGGCTACTTAATGGTAGGCCACTCATAGCTAAGCTACTCATCGCTAGGCTACTCAATGGTAGGTCACCCAGTGATAGGCTACTCAGTGCTAGGCTACTCATTGGTAGGTCACCCAGTGATATGCTACTCAGTGCTAGGCTACTAAATGGTAGGTCACCCAGTGATAGGCTACTCAGTGCTAGGCTACTCAATGGTAGGTCACCCAGTAATAAGCTACTCATAGCTAGGCTACTCAATGGTAGGTCACCCAGTGATAAGCTACTCATAGCTAGGCTACTCAATGGTAGGTCACCCAGTGATAAGCTACTCAGTGCTAGGCTACTCAGTGCTAGGTCTACTCAATGGTAGGTCACCCAGTGATAAGCTACTCAGTGCTAGGCTACTCAATGGTAGGTCACCCAGTGATAAGCTACTCATAGCTAGGCTACTCAATGGTAGGTCACCCAGTGATAGGCTACTCAGTGCTAAGCTACTCAGTGCTAGGCCACTCAGTGCTAAGCTACTCAGTGCTAGGCTACTCAATGGTAGGTCACTCAGTTCACAATAAAACAGCGTATATTTAATAAATCAGTATCTATTGGTCAATGAAAGGTTGGGAAAGATGTATAGGGGATGTTTTTCAAGTAGGGAGATGTGGAGGGGAAGTTTTACATACATAGGTTGGCATTATGTGTACTTGGAGCCAGTGAGGGGGTTGCACAATCCGGAGGGATAGAACGGGGATTGGAGGGGGAGAAATGTGTCCGTTTTGAGGGACGTCATCAGCTATAAGACCACAACATAGAAGGAGTACTGCTCGTCTCGAAGTAGGAGCCGACATTTGATAGGCCTGATTTTCTAAAGTTTTGTAAATTCATTAAAGGAAATATATAGCATTTATACCTTTTATCTGCACGTTTTGTTGGTCTCTTATATTTCGTTACCATGGTAACAAGGGAACCCAGAAATAAACATAAGGTTTTACACGTTTCAGAGTATCAAAGAATACCGAGTAAACACGAAGAGCTGAAGTTACAGTACAATTTTATAGAAAGGTTATTTTATGAAATAAAAACCTTTTTGTGATCGACATAATTATATAACATTTTATCAGGTCACTATTGTTATTTTATAGGTATTGAAGGTAGATATTAAAATTCACAACTGTAGATCACATGAATTGACGTATGGATACGTGAAATTAGATCTGGTAACTTTTCTAGCTGACTGATAAGGTTCTTCTTTAGAAAATTGGAGTATAGAAATATAGGCCTATATATAATAAAGATAGAAAGTGAAAGAAGTAAATATACATCTTTCACTTTCTCGCTTTATTATAATATCCATACTGCATACATACCTCTCTCTCCCTTTCTCTTTTAATGTTACACACACAAACACACACACACACACATACACATATACATATATATACAGTCCAATTGCCACAGGATGAACCTTATCTTACAGCTAGAAAAAATAACCTAGATGTATGCTTTCATGTCGCTCAAGTCATGTGATTTGCAGTTGTAAATTTTGATATCTACCTTCAATACCTATAAAATAACAATAGTGACCTGATAAAATGTTATATAATTATGTTGATCGCAAAAAGGTTTTTATTTCATAAAATAACCTTTCTATAAAATTGTACTGCAACTTCAGTAATTCGTGTTTTCTCGGTATTCTTTGATAAACTGAAACCTGTAATACTTTATGTTTATTTCTGGGGTTCACTTGTTACCATGGTAACGAAATATAAGAGACCAACAAAACGTTCAGATAAAAGGTATAATTGCTATATCTTTTCCTTTAAAGAACCTACTATATATATATATATATATATATATATATATATGAATAGAGAGCTAGTTTTCAATCATAACAAAGGTTAAAACCAAGCAATGAATGCAATAAAAATATTGAAAACCAAGAAGGTATTGAAAATTGCTATAAATACCGAGTTTGGAATTTAAAAACTGGACACAGTTCTTATGACATAGTTGGGTTCATATAAGGCATGAAAAAAACTCGGACGAATGTACACACAAGGGTGGATATCTATATTAGGGATTGAACAATACAATATTGTATTAAAGTTAAGGTTGCATTATCGTTTGACTGTCATAGTTATCTGACTATAGAAAGGAGGAACATTTTTTTAGCGAATGCATGCGAAGGGTTCGAAAGCGGTGAGATTGCAAGAAGGGTGAAACATTGCAACAACTGCACTAAGGGCTGAAGGGGAGCACTGAAAGTTTCATTCATTTCTGTAAGGGGGTGGATTTGATGGAATAGTCATGCAGCAATTTAAAGAGCATTTTAGTAGCTGTGTGAAGTGCACGGTTTGTATAGAGGGCTGAGCTGAAGACAAATCAGGAGTTGGGATTTAGGTTAAGTACATCATATTTTATTTCAAACAAAGTTTCCCTGTCCATCCCAGACACTCGCATTTAACTAAACTGATATTTAGCCATGAGGAATCTAGAGAAAATATAAACCCCGTCGCCCTGAAAGGTACTGTTACATTTATTATAAAAAGAGCCTCATTTTACATTTAGAAAAGGAACTAGATATTATTTCTTAGGAAAAAACTTATCTGGCTGCTAGAAAAGCTACTAGATCTACCTTCATAAGCAGAACCTTATCTGACAGCTAGAAAAGCTACTAGATCTACTTTCATAAGAAGAACCTTATCTGACAGCTAGAACAGTTACTAGATCTACTTTCATAGGAAGAACCTTATCTGACAGCTAGAAAAGCTGCTAGATCTACTTTCATAAGAAGAACCTTATCTGACAGATAGAACAGTTACTAGATCTACTTTCATAGGAAGAACCTTTTCTGACAGATAGAAAAGCTACTAGATCTACTTTCATAAGAAGAACCTTATCTGACACCCTTAAAAACTATTAGATCTACGCCAAGCAGCTATTAATTTTGATAGATATTGTCAATCCCTAAAAAACAACAGTAAAAAAATAGTTAAATACTATCATTATTGCTCTAAAATTAAATAGGTACTATCTAAAAAGATCTTCCTATAAAAGTTGAACTTTAGGAGTATTACTTATATCGACTACATCATGGCCTTATTTTATAATCTGCTCCATAGTGGAACCCGTCAAGGTAAGGTAAGTGTAAGTCCATTCGCATGGAATGAGAATGAGAAAACCATTTAGGAAAGAAAAACTCAACAAACTCGTATAAGAGTCAAACTCCTACCCACCTCACCGGGATACTGGAATAGACGATCTTTGACGTTTAGCACGTGGTCTGTAACAGCAGCCAGTAACAACAGTCAGCTTTATTTGGTCAGGATCAGCTCAGCTTGATTTATGATTGAGTAAAAACTTTGTTCTTACCACCGCGTCTTACTACCCGTTCGGTTTATACGCTAAAGTACCAATTATGATAGTGATTTCATGGATCAGGAATGTTATATTTAGAGCAAGTGTACCCACATTTTCGTGGAAGAAGAGTGGAAAACAATTTTTGTAAGACCCACCCCTCAGTACACCACACCGAGACTCGAACCTCAACCTCTCCACCATCGGCAGTCTAGTCTACTGCGAGAGTATCGCGTTAGACCACGCGGCCACCGAAGCTGGTAGCTTGATTTTAATTATTATTAGCACCGCGTCTTACTACCCGTTCGGGTTATACGCACTTACGCTAATGTGTTGTGGTAGGGTGATTGTGAGATGAAATGAAGGACCTACAGTTTAACGTGGGATCCGAACCACGGTGGAGGCCTGGCATTCCCTGTAGCACTATTAATAATAAAATTTGGAAGATTAATAAAAAAAAACGATATTCCCCGAGCTATAGGCAAAATGTATATTTTAATTAGAATTTCGAGAAATGAGAAGTTGAAAATGCAAAAGAATAAAATAATTTGTTTCTGTAACACTGTATATTATTTCGTTTAACATATTTGACGAGCTATAAATATAGTTTAGACAAAAGCAAGAGAGAGAGAGAGAGCTCGTGTGTGATTGGTTCACCGTAACATTAGTTCTATTCATGTGACTGTACAATGTCATTTAGTCATGTCTGCAATATATAATATGAATGTGATAAGATACTGTACATTCAATAAATAAACTAGACTACAGTAGCCCCATGGCTTCTTTGGTGTTGACTGATGGCTTTGAAAAGTGACCACACCAAATTATTTATATCTACGCCGAACCATATGATCTGCAAAAACATGTGTTTAGCAGCTGTCACTTCTGACAGTCAAAATTTAGGTTGATACCTAAATGTTGACTGTCAGAAGTTAGCTGTCAGCTGTTAGTCAGAACCAAAGAAGCCACGGGGCTACTGTACGTACAGTATGAATCAGGAGTCAAGGAAGAAATTAATAAAGTTTGACAAATGTTCGTCACTGGCTGGGATATCAGATTTGACCTTGAAACATTTTAGCCACTCACTTGATTACATCACTTTTGTTCGAACCAGTACCTCAACGTCACAGAAAACCCAGACAATACGAGAATGGAGCCTTTATTGAGGCTCCCACAAGGGAGGGGTAGTTCCTCTTGTTAAGTGAGTAGATAAAATCATCGTGACGATTTGACTCTGTGTTTAGAAAGTGCACCTTTTTAATCTTAAAAATTAAAAAATGGATCTAAAAATGTTAACGATCTCATAGTCTCCAGCTGAAACTCGAACCTTAGACCCTTCAAACGAGGGGGCGTGGTAGGATCTATGTGTCTTCTTCATTCTCTACACCCCTCTGTTCCCCTCCGAACACCCCCCCCCCTTACACCCCCCTCAACACACGAGTGATTCCGTCCTTGTCTGAGAGGTCTTGTTACCCCTATCCCTGATTGCACCCCCTACAGAGGGTGTAATTAAAGTAACTGCTCCCCCTTCTCCCTCTCAACCCTTACACCCCTACAGAACCACCCCTGTACCGTACGTTAGGGGGATATCACCGTCTTCTGACATAGACATGGTCATACCGACACATGCCGGGGAGCTCTTGGGTGAACGGATAGCCTGCCTGACACCCTTACGAGCCTTTAGCACGACAGAGGGGTTGTCCTCAAATCGTCACTCTCACTATTTTATTGGAGAATTCTGGTAAATAATAATTATAAACCTTTAAGTTACCTAAATGGAATCACATGACGTATGAGGTATAATCAATGCAGACAATACTAAACAAAAATCCACCTTACTCATCCTGTGTCTTGCATCCTGCGTTAGTTATTAGATGATAATATACTTCAATAAGGCTTGTGTCCCTGGGCTTACAGCTTTGTGGGGTTTTATAAAACAATTTCTTGGGGGGTGGGGGTTGATAAAAGTATTTTTTTCTTGGTGTTTGGTAAAGCTATATTTTCGTGGGGTTTGCTAAAAGTAATTTTTTTATTGATGTTCGGTAAAGCTATATTTTCATGGGGTTTGCTAAAAGTCATTTTTTGGTGGGGTTTTATAAAATAATTTTTTGAGGGGGTTTGATAAAACTTTTTGTGGGATTTTATAAAATATTTTTTGGGGGGTTAGCTAAAAGTATTTTTTGTGGGGTTTTATAAAAAAAATTTTTGGAGGTTTGATAAAAGTTTTTTTCGTGGTGTTAAAATATTTTTTGGGGGGTTAGCTAAAAGTATTTTTTGTGGGGTTTTATAAAAAAATTTTTTGGAGGTTTGATAAAAGTTTTTTTCGTGGTGTTTGGTAAAGTTATTTTTTCGTTTGGTTTGCTAAAAGTCTTTTTTGTGGGGTTTTATAAAACAATTTTTGGGGGTTTGATAAAAGTTTTTTTCGTGATGTTTGGTAAATTTATTTTTTCGTTTGGTTTGCTAAAAGTCTTTTTTTGTGGGGTTTTATAAAACAATTTTTTGGGGGTTTGATAAAAGTTCTTTTCGTGATGTTTGGTAAAGTTATTTTTTCGTTGGGTTTTCTAAAAGTCTTTTTTTTGTGGGGTTTTATAAAACAATTTCTTTGGGGGGGTTTGATAAAAGTATTTTTTCTTTGTGTTTGGTAAAGAATATTGTCATGGGGTTTTGCTAAAAGTAATTTTTTATTGATGTTTGGTAAAGTTATTTTTTCGTGGGGTTTGCTAAAGGTCTTTTTTCATAGGGTGTACTAAACATCTTTTTTGGGTGGGGTTTTTATAAAATAATTGTTTTGGGGGGTTTGATAAAAGTATATTTTCGTAGGGTTTGCAACCAAATCTTATTTATAATCAACTACATATAGGAGGAGATGTAGCCGGGTCTGGAAGTAAAGACCACCATGAACTATATCAGTTGCAAGTCTAACCGGCCGCAAAACACCCGCCACTCGCTAATAATACGACCGAATCTAAATACGCTCAGCACTCGCTATATTATAATTAATACGAACCTCCTTGAAAGAAAGCTTCACCTGAGGGTGTTATGCAACCAGTCATCGCATATGTATGTCATATTGTCTATCTAATCTATCTCACGGGGATTTTAAAACCGAATCTTCCTCGATAGGGTTATTTTAAATGAATACGTTCATCCCCGAAGAGCTGTTAACGGTGTAATTTTGAGATTCGGGACGAAGAGGATATAAATTACGTGTCTAATTAGTGGGGATCTAATCCCCACACCCCCAGCCAACAACGACTAAGTACAATGTGAGTAAATTTGAGGTGTGGGTAAATTTGATAGAGTTTTAATACAAGATACTCGTTATCTCTCTATCTCCGGTTGGTTTAATATAAAACAGAATTAGGAATTGACAATATTTATATGGGTAAATATACCTAAGGTTTTTACCTTAATTTCAAATCACCTCTGGATATTCCAAAAGAAAATTTGGAGTACGCGTATTATTTTTTGCAATTACCTAGACTTTTATGCTAAGCTAGAAAAAAAAGATACATGGATACTATTTTATATATTTTGACCCATTAAATTTAATTTAGAAAATCATGAACTATACGAAATATATTATTATTCATAATAAATAACGAATAAAGGGTTGAAACCCAAATGAAATATGAATTAATCCCGTTCCAAACATGGCGGTAGTTTTGCGTGTTTACTACGACTAATTTTAAATGTCATATTATTTCCATATGAATTTGGCATTTAAAATATGTGAGCTGTTATTTCTAATTAAAAAAATATATATATTTTGGCAAAACATTGTGTTAAGTGTATTTTGGGTTTTTTAACTGTGGAGAACACAAAATGGTGGTTTGGCTTGTGGTGCCAATTTGGATATCGACGTCTATCGCCTGATGCCATCTAATCTAATTGATCTACTAACATTTTCAAAATTCACTATGAAAACAATACAGAGACTGTCCATTAAAATTACAATTCACAAAATTCAATTACTCGGTTATTAGCCGTCTAATCTGATTATAGATTATTTTTACTGTGTAGCGTGCCAACAAAACCCGAAATATTGTTTTGATTAATTTTTTATTATCATTAACGTGTTTTGAAACTGAGGCGACTTATCCAGACATCCGCACTTACGGTTTAATAAAGCGTAGGGTAGAATTTAGAAGTAATTTACCAGCATTATTACGTAAGGAAAGACAGAAACCATATTTTAAAAAAAAATTAATTGCGCCTGACACGTTCTGGAGCTACAATCTCCTCGTCATCGCCAAACAAGACAAGGCGAGACTTACCTCTCTGTCTGCGTGCACACAGGTGCGAGTGTTAGCGCGTTAATGTCACTTATGTTCTATAGATTTACTCTATTAAGTTTGTAACTAATAATAACTCTTTTGCAAACTAGCTTCCCGATAATTCTTAGCTTAAAACAAAATAGACTCCGCTAAGCTTTAAAAGAATAAGAATAAATTTTAATTCAAAACAAGAGCAACTATGAAAAGAAAAGGAGAAAGAAAAAATAAACACCTCCTCCCCCTTTTTTTTGTACACCTTTAAAACAAATAAATAGCCATTCTTCTTCCTATTTTTTTTGTTTTGTTTACCCCCTCCCTAGCTCTCTTTCTATAAAACGAAACCGTGAATAACTCCCTCTTAACTACAGTACAAATAAAAAGCTTTACTACTGGTAAATGTGGCGAAGTCAAGTCGTTTTTCGGTTAAGTTCGGCTTTATTCGGGGGAGCTTCTCCCCCCCTTCCCCTAGATCACAAACTCTCTTTACCATTCTCTCTCTCTTACTAGAAATAGAAGAGAGCCCCCCCCCCCCTCCCTAACTATATAAAACAAAGAGGAGTATACGAGATATATAGACTCAGTGCAGTGTGTAGTAGGAAATAGTTTATATCTCTTTCTAAAAGACGTATCTCCCTCTTCGTCTACGTATGTCCACGTTAGTTTGGAGCCTGCGTCGTTTAGAACCCCTCCTTCTCCCTTTCGGCCCCGCGAAAAGCACGCCCCCGCTTGGAAAATGAAGGGTGAGGGGGTGTGTATGGGGCAGGGGGAGGGGTTTTCCGAGAGAGAGACAGAGGAGGAAAGGAGGGGGATGAAATCTCTCGCCCTCTCTCCATGTTACATACAGTTAACGAAGGTCTCCCTCCCTTCAAGCTTCCATAGAGTCCGCGTGTATTTCTATATACATACCCCATGCAACGGAGGGTATATATATGTATGTGTGAGTGTGTGTGTGTGTGTGTATTTTACCCCCTTTTACATCATACACTCCATGCATGCGATTGTGCGTGACTCAATACACAACGTTTTTAGTTTTGTTTGTGTGTGCATATTTTTTTTTTCCGGCAAGGCTAGAGAGCTTTTCCCGTCGAGAGATTCCGTCTGTCCCTTTCTCTCTGCGTGTGTGTGTCTCTCTCTGTCTCTGTCCGACCGTCCGTCCGCGCGCGCGTGTGTTAGCCAGAGAGAGAGAGAGAGAACTGTTTATTTGTTGTTAGTGTGTGAGGACCACTAGGGATGCTGTTAGTAGCAATCTGTGGCCGAAGAGCAGGGCAACCCAAAACATCTCGTGGACGACGCTAAAACGTAGACGCTCTCTTTTTAGAAACGACGATAACGAACGTAAGTCGTGCGTGTCAGCGTCCTGAGTTTGAATTTTTTTTTAAAGGAATGGCAGACCTGAGACGCGCAGCGTCGGGACGCACGTGAATTACATAGCGACGCTCTGTAAGGGTGCGTGTGTATATGCGTGTGCGTGTTTTGGCTCGTAGGAGAAAGGCGTTAAGGAAGCGATTATAAAAAAAAAGGCGTGTAAAAAAAAGGGGGGGGAAGTTTTAAGGGGAAATAACTGTTTTCAAATCATTTCTTTTTATACACACCGCCGTTATCCCCACCAATCCTCTTCTGCTTCTTGGGGACGTAGAAGAGAGGAAAAAAAGGGGAGAGGGGATCCCCCGTCTCTTGGTTTTAGCGGGACAGTGCGGGGTGCTTTGTGGCGGAAAGGAGGAACCCGTCCTGAAATTTCTCGTCTGGTTTTAGTGGTACCTGCGTCTCGGAGAAATTTCCTACCGAGTGATTACGTGGCGTAAACAAAAAACCAAGGACTTAGTCAATGCGGTGTAGCTTTCTTTTAAAACTTGTTCTAGTCTGTTTGAAAAAAAAAAAGAATCAAGTTGAACTTTCTACAAGAATTGTATCTCACTGTGTGTATTATATATTAAAAAAAGAACTAATAAATATTCCTGAATAGAAAAATTTATCAACAGTGAATACTAATGTTCCGCGTAAAGATGACGACTTTCATTCATGTTTTTTTTCCCCACCCACTCACGTTTAAACTAATGTAATTTTTTTCGCTTTCATTCATGAAAAAAAAAGATGATGACAACCCACGTGTGAGTGTGTAAATAATAATAATAATAATAATAAAAAAATAGTGGACTACTTTTCGTACATCTTTTCCCATGGCGAGCGCTGACGCTTCCATCAAATGGGGGTGGTTTTTGTGAATCGTGGGGAAAAAAAATGTGTAGGGGTGGATAGTGCATAGAGGGAAAACACTCTTCAATGCGTGTGTGTGTGGTTGATAGAAAAAAACACTAGAGAGAGATAAAAAAAGAAAGAAAGAAAAGGAAAGAGAATAAAAACAAGCAACAACACGTGGTTTTTTTTGTGTGTTTGAAAGCCAATCTGTGATAGAGAAAGTGGTGGGGAATAAAGGGGGGAAGGAGGGATGATTTTTGCGGGGGGGTTGGTTTTTTTTTTGTGTGAGAGGGGGGAAGGTAAAGAAGAGAGGGTGGTGAGGGTGTGGTGATTTTTTTTAAATAGATATATATTTTTTGTTGTTGATGATACAAAAAATAACATGTTCGACGCGTGACAAGTAGTCCCTTGTAGTTTGTGATTACATCAGGGAAGAGTTACAGGTGATGTAAATCTTCTGATCTATTTACAGGAAGTGTAAAGTAAATTATCTCGTCACACACAAACAAACAAAGGAGGGGGGTAAGTGTTTAAATGAGAGGTAAGAATCGAAGCCGCGTCTAAAATCACGGTTACCAACCCTCTTGGATAAAAACGGCAAGTGACGTCACAGAAATACCGCAGTTCGGTTCCCGAGTGGGTCAAAGTCCTCAGACATGAGTGAACTCTCCCTGAAAGACAGACTACTGTTACTCCTGATGTGACGGAACGATCATGAGCACGGTTTCCCCCTGAGCGAGAGGTCATGCACGAGTAACTCGTCGGCGTACATGAACTTCACGAGAGGAACCCCCTTGGACGCGGCCGATAACTAAGTGTTTCTTTGGGGTATCCAAGAAAGGGGAGGGTTCGCACCCTCCTCTGAGGGCCAACCGACCGACATTGCTTCCGACGTGACCATCTGGGGGGCCAAGGGCTCCGGGGGTGACTGCAAAGGGGCCCTCACCGACAGCTCCTGCAACAACGACTACAGACGCGTGAACATCAACGTCGTCGACCCGATGCATCTGACCGCCAACACGACGTCCTCCACCCCCGGAGGTGGCGGGGGCGCGGCGTCGTCTCCGGACGGTGCCACCAACGTCCTCAACGACACTTACACCAAGATGACCTCCGATATCCTCGCGGAAAGGACTCTAGGGGACTTCCTGTCGGAACACCCGGGGGAACTGGTCAGGACGGGGAGTCCCCACTTTGTCTGCACGGTGCTCCCCCCTCATTGGAGGTCCAACAAGACGCTGCCCGTGGCGTTCAAGGTGGTGGCTCTAGGTGACATCATAGACGGTACTCTGGTGACTGTGAGGGCGGGGATACGACGAGAACTACTGCGCGGAACTGAGGAACTGCACCGCCGTCATGAAGAACCAGGTGGCCAAGTTCAACGACCTGCGGTTTGTCGGCAGGAGCGGCAGAGGTGAGAGACGATGACAAATATTCTAGACCTTCCTCAGCTCAAAAAAGATCATGAGAGTCGCTATTTCCCACTTCAACTTAAACCACCACTTCCGATGTAGTATCTTTGATTAACTTCCAAACACCTGAAATCAATCAATTATTATAATCAATTTATCAATTTGTCAAAGATATAATCAGACTTTATCAACACAATATCAGGTATAAAGAAGTTGCTTACTTAGTTGTGGAATGATTAATTAACTATGTAAAGAAAAAACAATACGAGGTATTATATAAATAGTAACTATTATTTAAAGATAAAATACTTCAGCGTACTTTTTTTTTACAGAACATGTTTATGAAAATAACACCTGGAAACGGGATTCAAACCAACGACAAACAGTAAATTTGCGAAATATTTGTTAGTAGTAATAATAATCAGAAAATGCTGATTTACTATTTTACAAATCAGTTTTACAAATGTATTAAATCTACATTTCGAGATATTTTTCTTCCTATCGTCTTTTAGTACGCATTAGGAATAAACGAGTACGGTACGACTACGGGATAAGGTTGAGGAAGGTGTATATTTTTAGACTAAGCGTACCCAAACTTGCGTCGATGGGCAGTGAGAAAACATTTTGGAAAAATAATCCTCAGTACATCCAACCGAGATTCGAAACCTGATCTCTTCGTCACCGGCAATACAATACAACATAAGGATGACGCGTTATAACGCGTGACCAACTATGTGGGCTTCGAGTTAAATAACTTAGTATATTTTTTACACATTATTAGACTAATTTTAATTAATGAGCGTATCTTATTTCCCCATAACGATTGGATGACTAAGCTGATGGATGTTCTAAACAGATTAGGAAATCTTATTAATGGGTTTCAGTGACGATTGAACTAGCGATAAATGAGCATTTTGGTGAACAGTGTCAATATAGTTTGTAAAAATTGTTATACAAATGATGTACGACATCAGATACTTCTAGGTAGAATACATCTTAGAAGTAATTACCCCAATGCTTCTCCATTTTATAAATATAAACTTTTATTGCTGCTAACAGGGATTACATTTTTATATATTAATTTTATTATTTATCAAAAGTGACAACTAAAGGTCATATGGCTTGACGTATGAATACGCGAAAGTAGATTAATAAAATTTATATCTGTCAAATAGGGATCTTCCTATAAAAGTAGAACTAGCTTTTATATAAGGTTCTCTACCTACGAAAGTAGATCTAGTAACAAATCTAGCTGCCAGATACAGTTCTTCCTATCAATGTAGATATAGTATTTTTTTATAACTTCCAAATAATCCATCCGTAAGAAAATTGAGGAGATAAATTTGTTCACTCAATTTTATAGTTTCCAAGGAATAATCATAATATCTCTAAGTTTTTTGAAGTATTAAAAATATCAATTATAAAAATTTTATGTAGCCTAAACGATTTAATTAATTAAGGATTTATTATATTTCTTAAATTCGTTTTTATCAAACAGATTATATTAAATTAGTAATGCAACGTATTAATAGTGAAGCTGTTTCGTCTTGTCACGAGGGTTTTCAGGGTTAATTCGCCGCGACGCTCCTCGGCCGACGCCCGCCTCCCTCGCCGATGATTACCCGGAGTTGTCGACCTCGCATCCCTTGTACCTTACCGCGTCGTTCACCGCGCGCCAGAAATGAAAAGACGCTCGCCTCCCGTCGAAAAACCCCTCCCTCCAACCCCCCTCGAAAAGTTTGCTTACTTTAAAACACTTTTCTCTCTTTTACTTTCTTTGGCGGAGTCTCTTTTACCCCCGCGTCTCACGGAGGAAAACTTTTCAGAACGGCAAAGAAAAGTTTTTTTGCGCATGGCAGAAAAATGTTGGATGACGTCACCAGGAATCCCTCCCCCCACACCCCCTCATAGTTCCCATACTTTTCTCTTATCCACCGGGGGGGGGTCTGGGGGGGTTGTTTGGGGAGCACTGTAGGAATATATCGTCCAAGGGTTTGTGTTTTACGAGTGGTAGGTAATTAGGCGTAAGATTTGTATTCGTTTTAATTGAGATGGGTTTAATCTAGGACGGAGATCACTCCTTTGATTCAGCACAAAAAAAATCATTGATATATACACACACGACTAAAGAGTTCTTATGTGGGATTTTAATAAAATTTCTGTGGTTTTATGAATATTGTCCGTAAAATATCTGTCCCCAATACCGTGGACCTCAATTACAACGCTATGTACCACCCCGAACCACTATTTCCTAATGGGGAAAATATCGCATCGGTAGTCATAAATATTTACTACAATTTAAATTATTAAATAAATCCATAGAAAGGAATTTAAAAAAAATTAACTAGGCTTAAGTTTTAAAAAAATTGTTAAAATTTTTAAAATGAAACATTTAACTTCACGATGATTTCTAGTCTATTAAATATTTTTTTACCCAAATTTGTTTTCTAATGCAAAGCCAGAGACTAACTCAAACTTAGGCTGAAATTATAGCTAAATAAATATTTAGCACTGATAATTTTTTTTTATATTTCCTGGGGAATAAAGAGGGTCTTTATAAATTTAATTATTTTTATCTCTTTCTGAATTTGAAGTAGTGTAGACTAGCATCACTCATTTTCATGGATATTAAACACACTTAAGTGACCATACTTTATATTTGAAAATATTTAGCACTGACTTCGCAAACATTCAGCGGTCGCTCGGTCGGTATAGCTCGCTTACGAGCTTACGTCATGGAGTTTTCCTATTAATTATTATTTTATCGGATATAATATATTAAGTTTACGTAAGTGAACTAAATTTTTTATTTGTAAAAACCTAGATTCATAGATGATATTAACATATTTCTTCATAATTAAATAGTTAATTCTACCTATAAAATAAATTTGTAAGCATACATTCCCATGAATTCAATCTTTTTCTTTTTTTAACAATTTAATACGTTAATATATGAATGAATTTTAAATCCATTCGTTCTTTGTTTACTAAAATAATATTCATAAAAATAGTACTTTTTATAATATTTACTTTATTTTTTATTTAGCCCTGCGTTTTACTACCCATCCGGGTTATACGCGGTAAAATTACGCTAGTGGGTTAGGAATTGGGAAGGTTGAATTTAGAGGAAGTGAACCCACATTTGCGTTGAAGTAGAAGGGAAAAACTCCTCCTGTTCACCCAACCGAGATTCGAACCTTGACATCCCCATCCTCAGCAGTCTAGTTAACACGAAACTAGCGTGTTAGCCAACTACGCCACTGAGGTGGGTTACTTTTTTTTTATAGATGTAGGGGACTTTATTATATATTAATTGAATTTTAATTTAAATATACTGATCAATTATTTATTCGCTGACAAGGCGTATGAATGGGTTATTAGAAAAAACAATGGCGTAGTCGTTTCCCTCGTAATTTAATATGTTTAGTTAAGTGTATAGTAGCCCCATGGCTTCTCTGGTGCTGACTGACAGCTCACAGCTGACTTCCGACAGTCAACATTTAGGTATATACCTACATTTTGAGTGTCAGAAGTGACAGCTGCTAAACACATGTTGTTGCCGATTATTTAGTTCAGCGTAGGGATACATAATTTGGTCTGGTAACTTTCCAAAGCTGTCAGTAAGCACCAAAGAAGACATGGGGCTACTGTACTTAAATATTGCCCTCGTTTGTGTTATGGCTAATTTTGATTAGTTTATCAGACCCGCCTCGGTGGCGTAGTCGGCTAACGCGCTTGTCGTGTTGAGCTCGACTGCTGAGGACGGGGGAGATCGAGGTTCGAATCTCGGTCAGGTGAACTGGGGGTGGTTTTTAATAAATGGTTTTCCCCTCCCCCTCCACGCAAATGCGGGTTCACGTCCTCTAATTCAACCTTCCCAATTCCTAATCCATTAGCGTGATTAGTACTTAAAGCGTATAACCCGAACGGGTAGTAAGACGCGGTGCTAAATAATAATAATAATAATAATAATAAAAAGATTAGTTTATTTTGGAGAATAAATAATCATGTGTGTGTGTGTGTGTGTGTGTTTGTTAATAGTTAACTAAAATAATGTATATACTCGCCTATAAACCTTATTTAAAGCAACATTCTATCACCAACAAACAAAATTAAAAAAAAAAATTAAACAACCTATAATTTCTTTTTATACTTGATTTTTGAGAAAAAAACTGCTTGTAAAATAAACTTATTATTAGAAATAATATTTAACTATTTAAAGTACATACATAATTTATAAAGATCGTTGATAAAGAATGGTTTAGCTTATGTTTTTGGTTAACTTAAATATTTTGGGTATGTGGTTGGTTAAATTTTAATTTGCCAGGACATCTTAAAAGTGATTTATAATGTTGATACGTTTGTCAGTCAGTAAGTAAAGACGGGCTGTTTAGATATTATATTTAACGTAAAAGTTTTAGACATTTTATAGGTCTTTAAAACATTCACTTAATTATTTTGGCCTTGAAATCAAATAAACAAAAATTTATTAACTATGTTAATAGTCAAATATTGCGTGAAAGCCTTAAAATCTGGAAAAATACACAAATCTACAGAGTAGTGTGTTTGAATCTATTTAATTAATAATGATAGTAGGGCTAATAATATATTCTAATACTTACAAGAAATTGGGGCTATCAGAAAATGTGGCTGCAATTATACTCAACTAATTATTTATAAATACCACTGTCTTATAATTACATTAATTTTATATTATACATTAGAGTGGAACTTAAAACATAAATTTTAGAAATAGAAATGTATATACAGTCCAATTTTTATATGAAGAGCCTTATATAACAGTCAGACAATTTCATAGACCTACTCTCAAGTGTTCATAAGACAAGTTATATGATATAGTTTAAAAAAAATTCTTTCTATCAAAATACAAATGTGGCTAATACTATAAATATTCTTTACTGTATTTGAGGCTAGAAGGAACAATAGTTTAACAGAAATAAATAATTTAAATCTTAAATCAATTATATTTGTTTAGTAAATATCTTTATGTTTCTATTGGTAATGCCGATAATTTGGAAGTGGGTTTGAAAATCTCTGTTTTACGATTTTCAGTAATTGTTTTATTCAAACTGTCCGTGAGGGTTTTGTGAGGATATCCGGCTTATTTCGTATCGGATGTTAACTTTCAAACAGACTGGATATAGACATTATATAATGTAGATTCAAATTTGTCTCGGTTAACTGGACACTTTGATAACACTTGGATAGCTTACAAATATTTTGGGCAGCAACATTAAACTCAATTACTAAATACAAAGCTTATTCAATTGCTTTCTCTATGACACTAGTAACTCAAATTTTATTGGATCACTTAAAAAGTAAAACACTTATTCTTATCTTGAGCTATTTCTATCCAGTCCACCTTATTACAACATATCCTTATCCTAAGCTAGTTCTATCCAGTCCACCTCACTACACCCTATCCCTATCTTGAGCTAGTTCTATCCAATCCACCTTACTACACCATATCCCTATCTTGAGCTATTTCTATCCAGTCCACCTCATTACAACATATCCTTATCCTAAGCTAGTTCTATCCAGTCCACCTCATTACACCCTATCTCTATCTTGAGATAGTTCTATCCAATCCACCTCACTACACCCTATCTCTATCTTGAGCTAGTTCTATCCAATCCACCTCACTACACCATATCTCTATCTTGAGATAGTTCCATCCAATCCACCTCACTACACCTTATCTCTATCTTGATCTAGTTCTATCCAGTCCACCTCATTACACTCTATAAGCTTAGAAAATAAAATTTAGTAATTTGAAAATCATAATGGAAGTACAGTAAAGTATTCCAATAAATTATCTGTTTATCAATGAATGAATTTTTATTTACTACAATAAATTTTAAAATAAAGATATTAGTTACTTAAATTATACTTAGTAGTTGTTTCCACGGACGCATTTGGCCAAGTTTTGAGTACAAACTGCTTCAAAATAAAACTTAACTATATTAGTAAAATACCTGGGGGGAGTCTCCTGTTATTTAGATTAATTCATTTGGAAACTATAAACAGTGTAATTTCTTGATAGCGAACACTTTCCTTGATAAAATAAGGTTCGTTATTAAGAAAAATATATTTATTTAAAAAAATCATAATACTTATATACAATTTAAGCTATATTAACTCTATATACTGTGGGGATTAACTAAAACAATCTAATTACTGCATCAGGTGACCTGGCGGTCTAAGGGTAAGGTGTTGGACTTCTGTGCTGGGGGTCCGGGGTTCAATCCTCGGTCCCGGCACAGATTT
>CABFOW010005558.1:0-41089 GCA_902141385.1 Timema californicum | reverse complement strand
CATTTCATCTCACAATCATCCTACCATTACACATTATCGTAAGTGCGTATAACCCGAACGGGTAGTAAGACGCGGTGCTAATCATAATAATAATAATAATAATAATAATGTTTCCAACAAGATGGGGAGCACTGTCACATTTCACAAGCGTTCTTAGACACCTGCTCAATAATACATTTCACAACCAGTGGTTCGGTAGAAAAGGCCCTATCGAATAGCCTGTAAGATCCTCCGATATATCCCCTTTAGATTTTACCAATAGGGCTACCTAACGCCTATTGTTTAAAATACAAAGCCCACCACGATCGATGAACTCCTTCATAGAATTACCACAGCTTGCAGAAATATTCCTAGAGATCTGTTTCGAATTGTTAGACGTGCTTTCGAAGACCGGCTGTTTTATTGCATGGAAAATAACAGAAGATTTTGAACAATAAATTGTTACAATTCTTTGTGATAATAAAACAATAGTACCTTAAATTAATACCCTTTAGTAATAAATCAAATATTGTAACAATGTCTTGATATTTTGTCAAATATCTTTGAAAATAAAGATTGAATAAAAAAAGATTTTGTGTATGTATATATTAAGATGCCGCTAAAAAAAACATCTAGGATTCAATTTTTTTTACCCCCTTTCCCCCTCCATGGGCTTGATCGGTCAGGATATCATACTCCCCACCTCCTACCGTGGGATTGATCTGTCAGGATTTCTTGCGGAGGGGTTCGGTTGCAGGCAAGGTAATTGTGTAGGTTTGGGTTACGAATGTTGATTTGATGGAGGTTACTAAAAGATAATGCAACATGGGGTGTTAAACGGAATATAAAATAAATATAAGAGATTGAAGGCTCGCGCAATAATTGACTCAACTCGTAGAAACTTTAGACCGGTGGAATTGACTGACACGGCTTGCGACCCCCTACTTATCTCGATCTTGGGACGCTGGGCTCGAAGGATGCCCTCTAAGTACAAGTGCTACTGATGACCCGAAGACATAGTCTGTTATGGTCCGGCGTCGACGGAAATGTGATAGCCCCGACGTCAACAAATAAAAGTATTTTACAGCCCGCTATAGCCCCTTTCCTGGCCAACTAGAACAAAACATTGTTATGAGTAGTCAGCATTCTCCTTTGTCGTTTCTAGCTTGTTACATCAAATACGCTAAACCAGAGTTTTAGCACGCGCGTCCAAAGAAGTTATGTAAATCAAAACAAACACTCAAACAATGGCCAAAGGTTATGACATATATCCTTACCATAGCCATTGGCCTATATATATATAGTATATATATATTTATATATATAGTATATATATGAGTGTGTGTGTGTGTGCGCGCGCGAAATAGTATGCTATGGCTACACGGTCTAAGCCCTAAGGCATCAGGCTGACCATAGATTAGAATTATATTGCCGGTCACTGGAAAGTAGAGGTTCGAATCTCGGTCGAGTGCATTTAGAGTGATTTTACCATCCCCTCTGCACGAAAATATCGGTGCATTTCTTATAATTTAACCTCCAGAACTTCTAAACCTTAACAACCTTGGTGTCGAAGGCAAGTTAGAAAGTACAATATTCCATCATTTTCCTTATAAATGTATATATAAAAAGTGTTCGTTAAAAAAAATGTATTTACATAGTTTTATTGTCTGTTTGGACATACAAAAAATATGAAACATTATAAATACTACGTTCTTTAAATTGAAAAATGACACCTGGACACGGGTATTGAACCCGGTACCTCTGGCTTAGTACGCCAATGCTCTGACCACTGATCTGTCCAGGAGTCTTCCAGTCTCTGGCATCATTCTCCACTCGTATTATCTCATCACTTATTATTACTTGCTCAAAAATGTAGCTGACAATTTCCACACGTCCATCCCAGATTCTGCCTCAAAATACGAGTGAAGAATGAGCCTGGAGACTGGACAACTCCTGGATAGCTCAGTGGTTAGAGCAGTGGTTAGAGCATCGGCCTAATAGGCCAGAGGTCCATGGTTTGACTCCCGGCTATAACCGTAATTAACAAACATAATAGCTTGGCTATTTAATCCATAATTATTAATATTGTTTTGTAAAATATTTGTTCCTATCGAGTTGAACGTCCAATTGATAACCAGTGACGTACGAGTAGTAAGCGTCTAAAACGCTTGAGGATCGAGACTTGGGACCTGTCACTCAAATTTTAGTGTGGCGCCTGTACCCAGCCTGGGGGTCGCGACCCCAACCCAATCACAGAGTAGCGGCCTGCGGGAAATACGGACATAAAGATCTCGGGCTCAAATTATCACTGTGTGATCTGGTAGACGTCACTAGCGCTCGCGGGGAGATTGACAACTATAGCTGGACAGTCGGAAGATGGCTCGTTTCCACTACATACATACAATAAACACATATACACACATACACATACATACATACAATAAACACATATACACACATACACATACATACATACATACATACGACATCAATAATTATGACTGTGTCAGTTGTCTCCCCTGGGATAGAATCTGGGTCTCTTAGACATGTAGCCCCCCTCCCCCTCCCCACCCATTGACCACAAGGATAGAGCTACATGACTCATCTATGACTGAGCTATAGCTTTATGAACACACCAGATATTTCCTATAAAATTACTTTGTACATCACTAGATTCTTTAAGTTTTAAAAATTTTAAAAACAAATTCACGTTCTAAATAATTGCTAATTTTTTCTCAATTAGAAAGACCTTATATTATTATTATTATTATTATTAGTAGTAGTAGTACCACGTCTTACTACCCGTTCGGGTTATACGCGCTTACGCTAATTTGTAATGGTAGGGTGATTGTGAGATGAAATGAAGGACCTACAGTTTAACGTGGAATCCGAACCACGGTGGAGGCCTGGCATTCCTCACATTCAAAGACCTTATAAAATTCGGTCTGTAGATGTGTGCCCTTTATATATATTTTTATCTAATAAGACTGATTACAACCAAACTTTATATTCATAAAAGTTCCCATCGGTATCTCTCTGGTTTATTATATTAATGTTTCACAGGTTTTACGTTCCAAATATAAATATAGCTTGTTCAAAGAAATAAAAACTATCTTGATCACATTGTTGCTCGAAACTTAATGCTAATTTTTGTTAGATACTTGACGTGCACTTTCTAAACCGACGAATTATATTAGCGCACGACTTATAAGATAACTTGAATCTAGAACATAGACAATACCAATCCTCCTGAATTATTATTATTATTATTATTATTATTATTATTATTATTATTAGCACCGCGTCTTACTACCCGTTCGGGTTGTACGCACTTACGCTAATGTGAAATGGTAGGGTGATTGTTAGATGAAATGGAGGACCTACAGTTTAACGTGGAATCCGAACCACGGTGGAGACCTGGCATTCCTCGCATTCACAAGATGTCTTGTCAGAGGTGAAGGAAGGGTTTGGTAATCAGATAAATCTTTGCCGGGACCGAGGATTGAACCCCGGCCGCCAGCATAGAAGTCTGACACCTTACCCCTAGACCGCCAGGTCACCCCTCCTGAATTAACTCAAAAGTTTCGTAATTTTGATTCTAGCTCTAAAATCAAGTTTAGTTTACCAATCACTGGACTTTTAAACTTAAGATATTTTTTTTTAATGGCGTTAGAGATTTTGTTCAAAATCAGTGTCTGGCAGAACGTTTTCCTAAAAGAAAACAGAAATTTATGACAAACTTACCGATAGCCGAGTTTAAATTATTTTTCTTTACACCACATCCTACTACACATTCGGGCTTTAATCATATGTGATAATAACACTAATGGTCATAGGGATGAAGAAGATTATATTTGTAGGAAGTGTACCCGCATTTGTGTGTAGAGGGTGAGAGGAAAACCATTTAGGAGTGATTTAATGTAAGAAAAACTCTTTGTTTATTCATGAGCCTCTGTTAAGGGACGACCTCCCCCCATACCCCGCAAACGGCCATACCTCTAACAATCGGAGGAACAAAAGGACGAAGAAGCGCAAATCTTCCCTGGGCAGTAACACACTCAGGAAAGAGATTCATCGAAACCGCGCGACGTTCCGTCGTCCATATTGATTGTCCCAGATTATTCATCGTTTATCGACTCTCCCGACTCTTTCTCGGGGAAATTATTCGATACGTCTTCTTCACCTTCACAGTGCAACAAGGTCACAACTCCGACTTGCTATGACGTCAGAAGATGGATACCGGTAGCTCGAGTCGAATCAATTTATCAAGGCCATAATGATTAATATGAAGCTCTGTTTTAATGTTATTGTCTTTATTGCAATAGTAATAATAATAAAATAAAAAATACACACTTAAGTTATCATCTTCATCAACATATAAATAAATTAATAAATATACGGGTGACCTGGCGATCTAGGGGTAAGGTGTCGACTTCTGTGTCCGGGGTTCAATCCTCGGTCCCGGCACAGATTTATCTGATTACGAAACCCTTCCTTCACCTCTGACAAGACATCTTGTGAATGTGGGGAATGCCAGGCCTCCGCCGTAGTTCGGATTCCACGTTAAACTGTAGGTCCTCCATTTCATCTCACAATCACCCTACCATTACACATTAGCGTAAGTGCGTATAACCCGAAAGGGTAGTAAGACGCGGTGCTAATATTAATTAATATACCCTCTTCGGTGGCCGTGTAGTCTAAGGCACTACCCTCACATTAGACTAGATTACCCATAACTGAAAGATAAAGGTTCGAATCTCAGCCGGGTGTATTGAGGGTATTTTATTCCTAAATTGTTTTCCACTTTCTCTTCACGAAAATTCTGGTACGTTTCCTATAAATATAACCTTCATCATCCCTATGACCACTAGCATCATAAGTACGTAAGCATTTAAACCGAACGGGTAGTAAGACGTGGTAACAAAAAAAAACTCAAGCTCAACTTTAATGGAACTTATCTTTCAACTATCAATAAGTTACACAGTAAAATGTTAAAAAGACATAATAAAAAATTATTATAATAGCAAAAACTCCCATAAACCTTTAAACGTAAATTTGAGCTTTATACCTGAAAGTCGCTTTGCTCGTTGTGGGCTACGCCCCCAGACCCCCTGTGGGTTGTATTTGCTAGTGGATGTAACATAATGTAATTCCAGAGCCGTTTTTAGATAGGTCTTACCGTTTAGCCACAAGAGACCTCCAAAGAAAGGTCCGCACCGACTTGAAAGTTGCTCCAACATTTTGAATATTTTTTTCGGGAGTAAATTTTTTTTTTTTAACTTTTTGGAATTTTCCCGTCGGTTACAGGGTATAAGCTATAATTTCACCAAATGTCAAGTATCTATCTCACCTGGAAGTGGGTAAACATTAATGTCAGTGAGTGAGTCAGCCATGTGGCTTTATAGTAGTACAATAATATAAATACGTTCAACATGGCCACTATTTGATAAATACGTCACGTTTCCCACGAAGCGTTCCGATCTGTCACTGGGCAAGGATGAATGAACGAAAGAATGAACGAACGAAGTGACGTCAATCAATGACAAACGGAACGATATAAATCAGGAGCTAATTGAAAGTACCTAAATGTCCCTATGGCAACGGTTGGAACACGTATGACGAATATCGCTCATGTCTACAGACATCTCTCATGGGACGACCAGCGTTGTAACGTTGATATACAGTATCGGATTGTAAACTTGGGTTACTTACCTCTACGGGTACGTGAAGTTTATCCTATAGCGTATAGTTAGCTTGAAACCAAATTTAAACCAACCAAATTACAGTAAATTACCTTAAAGTCAGTTTTCCTCAGAAAAAACTAATATATAGTTTTATTAATCAAAATAATATTTCTTCATATATATATTTTAAACAAAATTGTTCAATTTAAAATATATATATATACACACACAATTTAATATACCCTCAAATTAAGTTTAGTTTTGAAATTTAAAAAAATACATATACATTATTTATTAGAAAAACTTTTACCAGATGCTCATTTTGAATAAAATCTTAAAAGCCATTTTCGAAAATTTCAAATTTAAAAAAATATAAATTAGTTTATTTTCTAAAAATAAACACATATTATTTATCATGAAAAATAGACACCAGATACCAACTTTAAACAAAATTGTTTTGGATATTTAAAAAAAAAATCAGTCATCTGTAGATTACTGTGAAATGATTTTTTTAAAGAAAAACAAATATATTAACTTGTATTATTATTATTATTATTATTAGCACCGCGTCTTACTACCCGTTCGGGCTATACGCACTTACGCTAATATGCAATGGTAGGGTGATTGTGAGATGAAATGGAGGACCTACAGTTTAACGTGGAATCCGAACCACGGTGGAGACCTGGCATTCCTCACATTCACAAGATGTCTTGTCAGAGGTGAAGGAAGGGTTTGGTAATCAGATAAATCTTTGCCGGGGCCGAGGATTGAACCCCGGCCGCCAGCATAGAAGTCTGACACCTTACCCCTAGACCACCAGGTCACCCTATTAACTTGTAAAAAAAACTTACCAGATATCGTTACCCATTTGGAACCAAATCATTACAATTTTTTTTTTTTTAATATTTCAATTTAAATGACCCGAAAATCAAGTAGGCCTATAAAGATTTATTTGTTATGTTAAACATTCCCCAGATATAAATTTTAAACAAGATCGTTAGAGCAATTTTGGAAATAATTTTATTTAAAAAAAAATCACCTATCACTAAACTACTTTTAATCAAAAAATACGTTCAGAGGTACAGCCATATAACTATCAAGTTTGAACCAAATTCATCAAACCGTTTCAGGTTTGTGGCCAAAGACAGTTTTTTCGCTTTTTTTGATCCATTTCGTCGTGAACTTTTGAAAAGCAGTTTCTTCCTCTTGTGTGCTTCTATGTTTTCCCTGTGTCCAGTGTCAAACAGTATCAGTCATCTTGTAGAGAGCCTTAACGCGATTGGCCCTTTTCATTTGTCGTGGAAGTGCAGAGCCGTGGGAACAAACGGTTATCTTCGAGAATTTGTATCGTTTTACAATTTTATTTTCGGAAACGGTTTGTTCAAGAATAGAAGAATTTTGATTGAGCTATACTTTTTATATACACACCTCCTTTATATTATTAACAGTGACCAAATACCGATAAAATTAACATTTTTCAATAGAAAACTGCCGGCTTCATAACAAAAAATAAGAAAATGTAACAATTAATAAACATCGACACATTATCTTAGAAGGGGTGGTGAAAATATTAACATAAAAAATTAATTCGTTCTCGAGAAAACTGGTATTTCCAAACGCAAGACCTGTCCGGAAGCTAGCGCCATCTGCGGTTTCCGTGATCTATCTGTTCTTGTTGGCGCGGGAGGATACTTTGGTCGGTTGTTAAAAGCCAAATCACGCCTTTAACCCTCCCGCCCACCATCGCACAAAATAGGTCTTAGACTCGCACTCGACAGGGCCAAGGGCCTTAAGATGTATGGGACAGATCGTCAGATACTTGAATAGTAGGAGCTTGGTACGTTTAGAAAATACACTATTCACTTTTTACTGTGCTGTAAACATTAATAGCATTTTACTATATTATTAATGTTATAATATAGTTATTGATAGTAGCTATCAGTAGTGACAGCTGTGGATCACATTCATTGAATTATGAATACATGAAATTATTATTTATACCGTAGCGCCGTATCTTACTACCCGTTTTGGTTATACGCTAATATACTAATTATACTAGTGATTCTAGAGATTATGAAGGTTATATTTAGAGTGAGTGCATTTGCATGTAAGGAGATTGGAGAACCATCAGGTAAAAACCGCTCCTCAATATACCCGACCGATATTCGAACCTTGATCTCCCTGTCATTGGCAATTTAGTCTACTGCGAGAGTAGCGCTTTAGACCGTGTGGCCACCGAAGTGGGATTACACGAAAGTATATATAGTAACTTCTACCGAGGGTGATTTTTCCTAAATAGTTTTTCCACTCTCATTCTACGCGAATGCGGGTAGGTTTCCTCTAAAACACTTCCTTCCTGAACCCAACCCCATTAGAGTAATTATCACACATGTGTACAACCTGAACAGGTGGTAAGACACGGCGATAAAAATAAGCTTTTCTATCTGTCAGTTAAGGTTCTTCCTGTGAAAATTGGACTGTAACTGAGAAACACAGCCGTGGTGACTCATGGTAGGTTTTTTGTCCTGTCGAATTGTACAATTTTTAATTGTTGTAGTAATTACAACTTGTACATTTTGACAGGACAAAATAGAGTTGACCACGAGTCACCACGGCTGTGTTCCTGATGTTAACTAAGGAGGCCGGCTACTGAGACTCTGAGAACACAGGCACCGAGACTCTGAGAACACAGACTCCGAGACTCTGAGAACACAAGCACCGAGACAATTTAATTAAAACTGTCCTCGATACAACTAGCTTGGATGTGAACCCCGACCTTATCACCGCCAGTACTGCCCGGACTAGATGAGCTTGACGTGTAGACCGCGTGTAAATTGTCAGCAGCGTGTAGGTTTAAATTTTAAACAAATCCATCCGAAACCCGCTTCGGTGGCCCCATGGTCTAACGCGCGACTCTCGCAGTAAACTAGACTGCCGATGACGGGAAGATCGAATCTCGGTCGGGTGTACTGATGGTAATTTGTTCAAAACTGTTCTCCACCCAAAATGTGGGTACAATTCTTTTAAATATAACCTTATTAATCGCTAAAAACCATGTGTGTAATTAGAACATAAACGTATAACCCGAACGGGTAGTAAGACGCGGTGATAACAAAACAAATCTCTCCGAAGAATGTTTTATTTTCATCTTAGCCCTTTCCTCTCAATAAAATGTAGACAGCAGTCTCAGCTCATCAAACGAATAGATGGCATTTTATTCAATCAAAATATTACTGAGCTCGACTAATGAGAGACGAGTCGGTAATTAATTGATAAAATAATAATATATATACATGTATTAAAAGTATAGTGAGTCTATGAGATCCCTCAGTTTGATCACGTGACCACAGTGTCAAGGCTGGGGTCAATCGGAGGTCAGTGTTTATGTGCCCACGGCGCCAACTAGAAATCAATAACGCCTTTTGCCTGTTTTTTCTTTTATTTCGTAAGGCTAGAATAAGGAGTATACCAGCATTTTGGGAGGAAGAAACGGTTTTTTTTTAAATACAAACATGTTGTTTTATATTGTTGGTGTCAATATTGATAGCATTTTAGCATTTAAGATTTTGTTGTTGTAATTTTTATAATTTATAATTATACAAGATTCTTTTAATCCTATTGGTATTAGAGGGATTCGATATCCGTAAAGAAATCTTGAATACAATTATTAAGACATTGACTTCAAATAACAATTTTAAACAATTGTTAGAAATAATTATGTAGACCTTTGTCAATGGTAGGGTAACAAATTCACACCCGCTTCGGTGGCCATATGGTCTACGGTGTCAATCTTGGGAGATTGGGCTTCAAATCCCGGCAGGGTCTACTTAGGGTGGGGTTTTTTTTCTCCTGAATTGTTTACCGCTCTCCTTCCACGAAAATGCAGGTACACTTACTCTAAAATGCTTCCTTCCTCATTCCTACCTCATTATAGTAATCATCTAATATGCGTACAACCTGAACAGGTAGTAAGATGCGGCGATAAAAACAAATAGTAAACCATACATGGTAGAGTATACGTAGCTGGATATCGAACCAAGGCCTCCAGATAAAAATCAAGCACACACCCAAACAGATCTGCCGACAAAATACTTTGCTTAGGCTAAATATATATCGCTAAAGAACACACTTATCCATCCAAAAGAGTACTTGATGTAATCACTGCCGTACCTGTGTCATAATATTATAAAGGAGGCCCCAAATTTACTTATATTTAAAAAAGTATATAAATATTAACGTACAAGTCATTTACTTGAACAGTAAAGTAATTCAATATTTTCATTCGCCATTCAACCACTTAAACGTCAATACATTTCACAAAGGCGGTTCTACCCTGGCAGGGCGTTTAACGAATTAATAAAAACCTGCGTGTAATGAATAAAATAGTGAGAAAAACTCTTTTCCTGCGTTAGATTCAAATGTATTATCCGATAGAAATATCGCATTATTGTAAGAGATTCATGCATGAAAAACCAAGTAGTCAATATTTGAAGGTATCCGCCCGCCCCCCTCTACCCATCCAGTTAATAGCAGCTACAGTAGCCCCGTGGCTTCTTTGGTGCCGACTGACAGCTAAAAGCTTTGAAAAGTTACCAGACCAAATTATGTATCCTTACGCCGGACCATATGATCTGCAAAAACATGTGTTTAACAGCTGTCACTTTTGACCATCAAAATTTAGGTATATACCTAAATTTTGATTGTCAAAAGTGACAGCTGTTAGCTGTCAGTCAGTACCAAAGAAGCCATGGGGCTACTGTAGAACCGCCAACCACGTTCTGCCACACTGCCATTTTAACCGGACAGCTTACAATAATCTATTATTCTCCATTTATTTATTTATTTTCTATTGAGGGCCCTCAAAAACGTGGGGCCCGTAGCATAATATGTTACTTTTGCTGTGTTAATCCAGCACTGGATGTAATGGGAGAAACACAGTCGTGTTTTCAATCTAATCACCGATGTAATGGATGTTTTTGAACGACTTAATACTGTTTTGTTCTCCGAATCAACAAATGAGCAAAGTTCTTTCAGCGATTGAACCGAGACAATCTTTATCTAGAGATTACATAAGGTCTCAAAAACAAACTTGTTCAGGTAGAAAGCATTGCCAGGGAGATCCGAATGCCCTGAAATATTGAAATTAGATAAGTAAATTGGCATTTATCCACAAATCGTGCAAAAAAAACAACTAAATTTCAATGCATCTTCGATTACTTTTACTTTATCTCCATCCTTTGGAGAGAGTAGTATTGTGATCGTCAAAAAAAAATCGAACTTGAGGTTATGATAAATGTCGATGTTTCATGACCCCCTGAAACCTAATAATAATAATAATAATAATAATAATAATTAGCACCGCGTCTTACTACCTGTTCGGGTTATACGCTCTAAGTACTAATTACGCTAATGGAATAGGAATTGGGAAGGTTGAATTAAAGGAAGTGAACCCACATTTGCATGGAGGTAGAGTGGAAAACCATTTAGGAAAAACCACCCTCAGTTCACCCGACCGAGATTCGAACCTCGATCTCCCCGTCCTCGGCGGTCGATCTCAACACGACAAGCGCGTTAGCCAACTATGCCACCGAGGCGGGTAACACCTGAAACCTAAAAAGTGGTATTTGGTTTGCCATCTGTCTGTCTGTCTGTCTGTATCTTCGATTAGAGCAGAAACCATTATACCGATTGGACTAAGACTTAGTATCTAGGATTTTCATAAGGTCCCCCCGAGGGGGTTTTGGATTTAGATACAGAACCCTAAGATTAAGGGTAGTTCACTGAAAAAATTGAATTTCTCAAAATACACTTTAACGATTTTGGTTAAATTTGGTATCTAGACACTTATTAGCTTTAAAAAGGATTTTTAGCGTAAATACCGTAAATAGTTGAGATATTAAGTAATTTATCATCGTAAATATGTGGTACTTTGTGACATAAACCTCTTTTGTTTTAAATATACTTTTATAAAATCAACAGTTTCCGAGTTATAAGCCGATGTGTATATTTTTTAATAAAGTCTAAAAATTAAATCTATTGTAATGCGCCTCTTTAACATTTATTTTAGATATTATTGTGCTATCTATTCACAGTGATATACAAGGATGAGCAAGATATATTTTAGAAGAAGGTTAACTGCATTTGTTTCGTAGAGAGATTGAAAAACCACTGTGGGGGCCCGGCACAAAGCGTGAAAACACGCACTTTGCCAGAGCTGAAGGAAGGATTGGGTGACTAGAACAAGTGTTCACCTGTAATGTTGATTGGAACTCTACTAGTATGTGTTTCGAATGAACAGAGAGTGGACCTCCTCTTACCTGGAGGATGGTTTATAACCTGTTCCTGATTTATTTACAGATGTGCTACCACGCTCGGTCGAAACTCGTTCAATAGCTGGCGTGTTTCCAACCTGCTCGGATGATAGTGTGTGTGAGGTTTCTCTTCCCGCAGAATGTGTGGTATGATGACGCGGTGACGTCATATGACACCCCCTCCTGTCTCTCGGTCAACTCTCCCACCGTCATTTGCACAAAATGGCAACAGGATTATATCTTTTTTATATATATATTTAAACAAATATTAAATTGATTTTATTTTATTTTTGCTATTGTTCTAAGGAAAACCTCTAACATTTTATTTCGAAAATTGAAGGTTTGATTTATTTAAATTATGCCTTCCTCATGGGGTTCATGTCATGAGAGCCAAATACTGTCTTCAATGGGCAACCCTTGTTCTTCTAGGTCAGGCGTGTCAAACTCATTTGATCCATGGGTGTGTGGGGAGGGGAGCCGACATTGAAAATACTTAGGGATCCACATTTAAAAAAATTGTCGGCATCATAAGAAAACTATTATTGAAAAAGAAAATTAATAGAATATTATATATGATTTTATGACTTACCCTCTATATCAACCAAGAAATATTAGACCTTTTATTTGCATTAAAAGTGTGAATGTTACGCCTTTTGTCAAACTCGGTGGTCTTGGGGTAGCTTGCTCGCATCAGGACCCGAGGTTCGTGGGTTCAAACCCAGCTGGGATTGACGGATTTTGCTTGGGTGATACAAATTCGTAGCACAACTTCCTTCGGAGGGAAAGTAAAGCCGTTGGCCCCATTTCTGTTGTGGTATGTAAGATAGCCCTGGAAGGTTTGTGAAAATAACTTTCCCCGCAAAATTGGTAGGCCCTTTCGTTCTCGCTCATAGAAACTCTCATGTACTGATATAATCAGTTGGTTCAGAAAGTGTACGTTAAATACTACAGATAAATAAATGTTATGGCTTAGCGCTTGTGTTGAAGTCACTTTAATGAAATGACATGTCCGTAAAAATGATGTTTCGAGTGTGTGTTCATGTTTACGGGAGAAAATAGCCTATTCACACACTTTTGTACTGCTAAACATAGAACATAATTACTGCACAAATTTAAGATATTTTTTTTAAATAGACCTCTCGTGAGTAAATACAGTAATAAAAATTTTGAGCACAACAAATTGACTTGATAAATTTACAAAAGTAGTGCATAATATGATAAATTTACAAAAGTAGTGCATAATATAATAATTGCAAATTATGTTTATAAAATGATGAATTGGGATTGGTATAAGTGTCGACATGCAGCTAAACTTTGTTCATAGTAAGAAGAAAGGTCTGAGAATCCTCTTCCCCTGTCAGGATGTCAGACACTAGGAGAGTGGAGGACATGGGAGTGAAGTTTGTGAGGAGCATGTTAGCTGTCACGAGGAGTAACAGGATTAGGAATGAAGTTATCAGGGAATGAGCGGGGATAGAGGGAGTACATGGGATAGTGGAGAGATGAGAGGAACAGATAACAGTTGGGGTGCAAGTAATAGGAGAAGAATGGAAGTAATTAAAGGAGGAAGAATGGTGAAAGGCTAGAGGAAGATGGAGTCATTTTACTAAACTGGCCCGGACACAGGCTGGAAACAGTTGATGATGATGATGATGCTGGAGTCATTTTACTAAACTGGCCCGGACACAGGCTGGAAACAGTTGATGATGATGATGATGATGATGGAGTATTTTAGTAGATATAATTAATTACCTTTCAGACCTTCCTACCATTAACAGGGTAAATAAAGGCCCCTGGTTGTTCCCAATATAGGCTGTCCCGCCACACTTCAAGGCTCACGGGTTGCCTACAGACAGCCGTGTCCAAGCCTCGTGTTTCACCACCCCGTCTAGGATTTTATAGGGTTCATATTCAAACCCCGGCCAGGATACTCAGGTAATAGTATCAATGTCGATGCTTGTTTTGGAGCTGCTATATCCAGGAGGTCTCAGACGCTAATTACACATTTTAATGGCAATAAAAGCAACTGTATTAGCTGATCCTATAGACCGTGCGAATGGACATATACATAACCTTGTCTGACAGATCAAAAATCTACTAAATCTAAAATAATGTAATAATATGCCAAACCATGTGTTCTGCTGCAGCTACAACGTCTATCAGATTCAATTTGAAATTTACTCGTCCCTTACTCCATTAGTGTAAATGTTCGGATAGTCCGGACGGGTAGGAAGACTCGGTATATACATCAAATAAAATAGATGGAAAACCATCGAAGAAAAATGAACCCAAGCGCAGATTTTGGGTAATGACCTCCAAACCAAGCACACAATTTGTACGGACAACCCCGTCACAGAGTTTTATATTAATTCTCTATGGCCCCCTCCCCCCCAAACCTCCAAGTGACCCCCAGGGAAATTCACCTGGTCACTAGTGTCGTGTTAATTAATTGTGTTGGGTGACCTTACGGTCTAGGGGTAAGGTTTCAGACTTCTGTTATGGAGATCTGGGGTTCAATCCTCAGTCATGGCACAGGTTTATCTGATTACCAAACCCTTCCTTCACCTCAGACAATACCTCTTGTGAAAGTATGGAATGCCAGGCCTCCACCGTGGTTCGGATTCCACGTTAAACTGTAGGTCCTCCATTTCATCTCACAATCACCGTACCATTACACATTAGCGTAAGTGCGTATAACCCGAACGGGTAGTAAGACGCGGTGTTAATAATAATAATAATAATAATAATAATAATAAATTGTTTCTTTCTCTCTTTCCCGCAATAATTTATTCGTAAGTTTTCTATTTGCAACTATGACACTAATGGACTATCTTCGTATCAGCCATTACTTGAGTTTATATAAGATATTATAACTTATAATTCCTACATTTTTAACACGTTTAATAAAACCCTCTGGCGGCACTAGGAAGAGTGACGCCAATCCACACAGACCCGCGGTTGTTTCAACAATCACAATCAAAAAAAGGGCCCGCCTCCTACTTGTTAAAAAAACGCTCAATGAAACAATGTTATCTTGTTACTGTAATGATGTTTTATTGAAACCCACGCACAAACCCACCTGCTATTACTCATGAATACACGACTGGTGGATAATTGCACCGGCGATACAGGGGAGTCACGTGGTCACACAACGCCATTCTTAGGATTGTTGTGTTGGCTTCATGTTGAGCAATACAAAAAAAAATACACTCCGTGGCGTTAACTTACGACCGAGCGGCCCGCTGTCTGTTGGCGAAAACAGTGCCAACTCCTGCGTGTCATCTAGTCAACACGTTGTTAATATCAGTTTTCTAGACTGGGACCGCTACTTATTTATTCAACTAGCTCCTCATTTGGCTGAGTTGACCTTGTTCTAGAACCACTGCTCCAGTGACCAATCTGGAAGCACGTGGGATCGGACCCAAGACCTCTGGATGTGTAGCCAGGAACTCTTGACTAATAGAGCACAGAGGTGGTCGTTGAGCAATGATGATGCAGGAAAAGTGGCATATTGGTCACGGGGACCTATTGAAGCTCATGGGGGCCCTGATTACCCGTGTCTTACTTCATCTCCAAGGTATCCCTATTATCTACTATTTTATTCCCCTGTTGATATCAACAGTTGTTGAATATCTGTCATTAGTTTAGCAACATTAGATGATAAATTTTTTATATCAAGAGAAAAAGTTGTCATTAAATTCCAGGCCACCGTTGACAGATAATTCAATAACTGTTGATCTCGCCATGTGAAGAAAATAAAACTGTTTCTACTGGAGAAATATTTTATTTTTTATGGCCAAAAAAAGCTTTACTATATAAACCGAAAATATTTCGTCCTCTACATCACCCCTACATCACTCCCACATCACTCCCACATCACTCCCACATCACCCCTACATCATCTCTACATCACTCCCACATCACCTCTACATCACCCCTACATCACTCCTACATCACCCCTACATCATCTCTACATCACTCCCACATCACCTCTACATCACCCCTACATCACCTCTACATCACCCCTACATCACTCCTACATCACCCCTACATCACTCCTACATCACCTCTACATCACTCCCACATCACCCCCACATCACCCCTACATCACCTCTACATCACTCCCACATCACCCCTACATCACCTCTACATCACCTCTACATCACCCCTACATCACTCCTACATCACCCCTACATCACTCCCACATCACCCCTACATCACTCCCACATCACCCCTACATCACTCCCACATCACCCCTACATCACTCCCACATCACCCCCACATCCCTCCTACATCACTCCCACATCACCCCTACATCACCCCCACATCACCCCTACATCACCCCTACATCACTCCCACATCACCCCCACATCACCCCCTTAAGAGAGTGATGTTCATTGTTCAGTGAGTGATAGCATAGCTTACTGTTAGCTTCTGTTACCGCCTGTCCGGTCTACCAGCATGTATGGGGTAGGAAGGAGAAATATATAATGTAGAGGAAGTGCGCCCACATTTTCGTGCTGGAGATATTGCAGACACATTTAAGATAAAACCACCCTTCACCACACCCGGCCTGGATTCAAACCCCGGTCTTCTAATCACAAGAAAGAAATAGACAAAAAGAGAGCGGCTCTTTGTCCACGTGTCCACCGGTACTGGTTCACCCCCACATCACTCTCACATCACCCCCTTAAGAGAGTGATGTTCATTGTTGAGTGAGTGATAGCATAACTTACTGTTAGCTTCTGTTTCCGTCCTCTCCGTGTTACCGCCTGTCCGGTCTACCAGCATGTATGGGGTAGGAAGGAGAAATATATAATGTAGAGGAAGTGCACCCACATCTTCGTGCTGGAGATATTGCAGACACATTTAAGATAAAACCACCCTCACCACACCCGGCCTGGATTCAAACCCCGGTCTTCTAATCACAAGATAGAAATAGACAAAAAGAGAGCGGCTCTTTGTCCACGTGTCCACCGGTACTGGTATAATTAACTATGCAAATTGTTCGTATCTCTTGCTTCAGAGTTTCGATTCATTTTATTCGGCGCCACGATAATAATTCTTCATGCGAGTGCAATTAATTTTGACAGCATGTAATCAATCGTCCCCTTTTTACTTCACTTGCCATTCATCATCATATTCTGTGTGTGTGTGCCCTAGGACATCAAGGATTCGTACTTAACATAATAAGAATGGAAACAAATTGCATTAAATAAGCAGCTATTATTTGCTCAAGGTAAAACATGTTCAAGGATTGTTCTAACATCTATGGTCTGGTTACACCTTCACTCTTCTATTTGGAAAGATTGGAAAAAGGAGGATCTTGAATTACCAAGGTATACAACAATATGTTTTTTATCGTTGGTGTTTCTTGACGAGTCACTTAACTACACTAATATTTCACTATCATTGATGGCACTAGTATTCTTAAGGAAGGACTTAAGGTGGGGGGGAAAGGGATGCGAGAAAAGGCAAACAGTTGTTTTTTTGCCAAAATAAATCAAATATTTCTCCAGTAGAAACATATAGTTTAATTTTGTTCACAGGGGGATATCAACAGTTGTTGAATATCTATCGTGGTCATAGCAACATCAGATGAGGAACTTTTTAAATGAAGAGAAAAAGTTGCCATTAAATTCCAGGACACCAATAACATCTATTCAACAATTGTTGATTTCACCACGTGAAGAAAATCTAACTCTGTATTTGTACTGGAGCCATATTCGATTTATTTTGACCAACCAAATGTTTTGCCATAAAAAAAATATGCAAAAACACTGTTTTTTCCTCACATCCACTTCCATACCACCTTAAACAGACAGCCTGGCTGTAAATTCAAACCTCTTTCTGATGCTTTATAAAAGAATTATTTCAACTGTTATGTCTTCTTCCATCAGCTTGTGATTAAAAACCAATTTAATCATGAAATTTGTTTTATTAGCTTTGCTTTCACTAAACTGTTACTCTGCTTAAAATCCCGAACTATACAGCTTGCCTCTCTCGCCCCAACTTTGTTAAACTTGCCAAGAGGCGGTATCGTTCTATCGTGGAAATGTTCCTTTAAGACTGATATACTTCGCGCTTTCATTTTTCTTAAATTCTTCTCCCGCTGATATTAACTCTGTATTTTCCTCGTTAGCGGAATTCTCCACACATTTATAATATTTTCCTTGGTTAAACCTAATCCTTCCTGTTCATTTTGTACCGTTCTGAGCTGTACTTGACATAATACCTCCTATAAAGTTAATATAAATATTAAATATCCATTGTCAGATTAAATATAAATTATCACCTATTCACACTAACAAAAATTACAACTCATTGTTTTATATTGGTAGGATTATTTACAAAAATCCTACAATATCACCCTATTACATGTGTGTTTTAGTAGCTAACATAATTTAAATAGGATTAAATATACATGTATAGTTATTGTTTATTAATATAATAATAATTAGTAATTTAATCGCTATCCTTCCATTCCCCTCGCCTAAAATCATGTTAGTTATTTAATGTTTCAGTTCAAGCACTTTTTAAATTAGTTTTTAACAGCGCGTCTTACTACCCATTCAGGCTATACACCTGTATACTAATTAGTAATTACACTAATGTGTTTGGGATTATAAAACTTTGATCTATAGGAAGTGCACCCGCATTAGCGTTTAAGGAGAATGGAAAACCATTTAGTAAACAAAACCTCAGTGCACATGACTGATATCGAACCCCAGCCTCCCCGTGTTCAGCAGTCTAGTCTATGGCGAGAGTGACACCTTAGACCATGCGTCCACTGAAGTAGGTTACAGCACATGGCGGTGCTGTATTATACAAGACATGAAAGTGTTATCATATAATCACGAATCATGATTTTCTCCCAACAGCGTGGATGATGGATGATACTCAAGGAAGAAAGTGACTACCGACAGTTGACACACCTGTCTCTGACTCAAAGAGACCTGTGTTCGACCCCAATAAGGTCCACACGGACTAGTTATCTTAGCTGTTGCTATATCACCTTGTTCACTCATTTCCGTCAAACTCTCTCATTCGAGTAGTTGGTACTTTCACTTGAGCTTGTTGAAATAAACTGTGTGCGCGTCTTAAGAGTCGAACCAAGGGCGAGTGTTTTGTGGGTTAACTTCTTCATCTCTCCCCAAAAAATGATAAATAATGTATGTTGGTATTACTATCCAAAGCTAAGAGCATTTGGATTCTTATACATTCCCTAATATCTAAGCTTTAAATTAATTCAAGAGGCATTTAATGTTGTATTTTTTAATATTCTCACCATCTACTGTTAAGTATTTTCCCACGGGCCACCGCGAGTAATGCCCTTTCACCCTCAACCCCGCAACAGTATGGGAACGGCCCTGGATAATTGCTCACATACTACAGGGTGTTCGAGAAGTTACCGCGCTGTTACGTGCCACGTACCCTGTTGCCATCATTCCTACAGTAGTTGTTGGAAACGGGCTTGAAGATACTTCTCTTCTCATCATATCACATGAAGATGTGTGTCCGGGTATGTGGGAGACATTTCCAACATCTGTTATAGGAAAAACTGCTGCAAAGAGGTATTTTACTGCACAGTAGCTTTTAGAACATTCTATATAATTTATAGAATCATACCTGTGTGATGAGTGTGGAATTTTTCGGTTAAATAAGTTTGTAAGTCGTGTTCTGGGTCCTGAGTTCATAAAGTGTAGGTTACGATAGATATTCTGGTCAGGAATCGAACAGGAAACCTTTGAATTTATCATCCGTTATCTCGTATCCAGGTTGAAAATTTTCACTTTAAAAAAAAAGCACCACGTCTTATTACGTGTTCAGGTTATAAGCAGATGTACTAATTACGCTAGTGTAGAGTTTCTCAATTAAATTTAATCACTGTAACCTTTTTTATATTTCGTACGACATAATGGAGGTGCAGGTGCAAAATGTTCTTGGTTAAAGGTCAATTACCTTTGAATTAAAAGTTAAATTTTCCCAAGCGGAAGGCAACTACAAGTTTTGTCTTCTTTCATCTCCCGTAGATAAATGCACCCACCCTGTATACATGTCAATCAGGAGGTGGGGGGGGGGGGTAAATGATAAGGTTTTACTCTCAATAAAGGATTTATGGTATCAGATTCTTTGTTTATTAATATTCGGTTGACCTTAGTGGTCAACGGATTTTCCTTTAGTGATAAAAATTCGTAGCACAACTTCCTTTAGAGGGAAAGTAAAGTTGTCGGTCCCATGTCGATTGTGGCGTATAAAGGAACCCTGGAACGTTTGTGGAAATATCTTTACTGGCAAAATTGGTAAGCTCGTTCACTCTAGCTCATAAAAATTCTCGTGTGCTGATATAATCGGTTTGTTCAGAAAGTGACCGTTAAATACCTAAATAAAAATATCAGTATTAGTGTACAAAAATACAAAAAAGTCTACATACATTTTTATGAGCAGAGTGTAATATTTGCTTGTTTTTTTAGTAAATTCTTATTATATCAAATTTAATTTTTGATACTTCTTTTTAGTTCCAGATAATATTGAGAGCACAGATCGCAGTAGGAGCGGGAGACCTGACCCAAATACTCTCTCGTCTGATAGATTTAAATATACTTTGAATAGAAGACAAATGGTACGACACCATTGTACACACTTTCTCATAAAGTGAATTTAATTTTAGAACCAAATGTTCAAAAATCAGTCATATCCACGTTAAAGACTCTTAATTTTAGATACATAATTTGATTTCAACTTTGAAACGAAGCCCGAAAAACCATATTTGCTGTAGCCTAGGTAGAAACAGAAAGACAGAATGGTAAAATACACTTATTTTAGTTCCGGGCCACACAAAACGTCAAGATCCATCATATTATCGATGTAAGTTGTTTTCTCCTTACAATACTTTCTCTATACGAGAAGGTGAAACAGCTACAGTTTTTTTTAGCTAAGATTATGATGGTTCTTTTAACTCTTCGCCCCTCTTCACATTACTCAACGTATTCCGTACACATGTATATGTACAAAATATTAATTACATTCCAATTGCAAATTAATAATCACTTTTATTCTAAGGTCTGGGACCCGCCTCGGTGGCGTAGTCGGCTAACGCGCTAGTCGTGTTGAGCTCAACTGCTGAGGACGGGGAGATCGAGGTTCGAATCTCGGTTGAGTAAACTGGAGGTGGTTTTTCCTAAATGGCTTTCCACTCCCCCTCCACGCAAATGCAGATTCACTTCCTCTAAATTCGACCTTCCCAATTCCTAATCCATTAGCGTAATTAGTACTTAAAGCGTATAACCCGAACGGGTAGTAAAACGCGGTGCTAAATAATAATAATCTAAGGCCTGCACTACCCGAGATACAAACTAAAGTCCCTCACAAGAGAGGAGTCAATTTTATAGATAGATACCGAAACGCTCTTGACCACGATTGAACCTCACATCAAATTTTTTTTATTTTAATTTTTTTTAATACCGCGTCTTACTACCCGTTTGGGTTATACGCTTATGTACTAACTAAACTAATGGTTTTAGAATTGAGGAAGTCTATTTTTTAGAGGAAATGTACCCACATTTGCGTGGAGAGAAAGTGTAAGTACATTTTTGAAAAAATCCCCTCTGTATTCACGACCGAGATTCAAACCTCGATCTACTTGTCATTGATAGTTTGGTTTACTGAGAAAGTAGTGACTTAAACCATGTAGGCACCGAAGTGGGATACTTTCATTCTAATCTTTAATTATTTTTTTTAATGTTAGAAAATGTTATTTTATGTCATATCCTTATCAAACTCTCTTCATGTTCGTGGTGAACTATGTTTGGCGTGGACTTGGGGAAGTCGGGTGATGTTTATTTCTGTACAGCAAAAGGATCTATATTATTTGAATGAGTAGTAGCGGACCTAAAAAGATAAGAACCACTAGCAGAGTGATGGATTTAGTTCTCTGTAGGAAATCGGGACTTAAAATGTCATCATTTTAGATGGCAATACATATTTATACAGCGCGAGAGTGTAGGAAGAAAATGTTTGGGTTAAAATATAGACTGCCCCACACTGTATACAGCTTTAGTACTGAGGGGCGCCCACCCAATGGACATATTAAAAGAAAACAATGGAAGGCAGTCACTCAGATTTTCCAATTAAGTTTTCCCACTTAAATATATTCCAAGCAAATACCAAATTGTGTAGAGTGGTGTGTTTGTTAAAATATAGCATGAGTGATAAGTGAAAAAAAAGGGCAAGCTCCACACGGGAATCGAACCTGGGAGCTATGGATTTGCGTGCCCGGGTTTGATTCCGCCGTTCAGATTGTCATTGATTTAAAACTAGATTTAATTTTAATCAGCTACCAATACTGAATCATATGAACAATCATCACATATAAGTTTGTGAGAAACATTAAGTAAGAATATAGATTGTTATATTACTTATGATCCGCCTCGGTGGCGTAGTTGTCTAACGCGCTATTCGTGTTGAGCTCTACTGCTGAGGACGGGGAGATCGAGGTTAGAATCTCGGTCGGGTGAACTGGGGGTGGTTTTTCCTAGATAGTTTTCCACTCTCCCTCCACGCAAATTCGGGTTCACTTCCTCTAATTCAACCTTCCTAATTCCTAATCCATTAGCGTAATTAGTAAAATAATATTAGCACCACGTCTTACTACCCGTTCGGGTTATACGCTTTTTAAGTACTAATTACGCTAGTGGATTAGGAATTGGGAAGGTTGAAATATAGGAAGTGAACCCACATTTGCGTGGAAAACCATTTAGGAAAAACCACCCTCAGTTCCCCCGACCGAGATTCGAACCTCGATCTCCCCGTTTTCAGAAGTCGAGCTCAACACGTCAAGCGTGTTAGCAAACTACGCCACTGAGGCGGGTTCGTAATTAGTAATTAAAGCGTATAATCCGAACGGGTAGTAAGACGCGGTGCTAAATAATAATAATAATAATAAATATTACTTATGGGGTCTAATTAAATAATAATAATAACATGTATGAGCTACGTCACCCGTGGCTCAGTTTGTGAAAATATTATCCAGTACTAATATACTAATAGTGCATTCTTTTCGTGGAGGCTCTTTACATGTCCAGATGAGTTGAGGTGATGGTGAGTATGGTGGTGGGAACCACTGGAACCAATTAAATATAACTCAAGCCTAACCAACCAAATCCTGGTGACCGTTGGGGTAGTTCACAGCTCCACGAGAGTGGTTTACTTAAATAGTGAATTCGTTAAATGATTTTCCAACTGAGGTATGTTATCTGGCAGATCCTTCAAACAGTCCCGCCCTGTTCAACCCCATTTGACACTGGAGAGCTCGTCTCCTTGTTACTCTCCAAGCGACCCATTCCACAGAGATAGAGGGGGGTAGGTTACCTGAGGTTGTCGTGGTTCAGTTTGAGGTTCGTGACGGCCAGTCCCAGCTCCTGGAGACTATGCCCCTCCAGATCCTCCAGCTGACTGTAGGCGATCTTCAGAGTGATGTCGGCGTCCGACGGGAACTTGTACTGCAGCGCCTGCACCACCTGGGAGAAGGACGCCATCCTCTCGCAAGCGACGACCGTGGTGTCGGTGTCCGGTTCCTGGACGCGACAGGTGCACGGCGAGATCTCCCGCCTCACCGAGCAGTGAAGCGACGACCCCACGGTCAGACCCAGCAGTGTGTACAGGAACGTGGACATGACGGCTAGTGCGGGCGCCCGACTTGACAGTGGCATCACGCTCGACACACACACACGCTTTGTTTTTGTTGTTTTGTTTTCTTTACTCGATGTTTTTTTGTTGTTTTTTGGCTTGCACAGTGTATTCACGCACTAACCTACTTCTTGAAGACTTCCCTCCTTTTTTATAAATATAAGAAATAAATGTATATATATCTCCCCTCTCCTACTGACACTAAATGAACTTTAACCCTGACATAAGCAACGTCAGAAAGCTCCGTATCCAAAACATGAATCGCTCTAGATTGTATAAAAAGAGAGCTACTCTAGATGAACGTCCTTGGGAAGGAGTGTTTCTCTTGTTTCTACGTGATGTAAACTCCGGTCGCACCTGACGTCGTCGTGTCTGGTCTGACAATGAAGCGCCTTGCCTCGCGTCGGTGCTCGACTCGAACGAGACGGATGGACGGACTTGACCGAGTCCTCTTTCTCCCTCGCGCGCAACGCCTGTTCGCCGAAACTTTAGGGGGAGACCTCTCGTGGGGGCAGGAATGGGGAGGCGGCTCTCACACACAAACACACACACACATGTATATATATATATAATCCCTTTCTTTTTATAACCACACCTTTAAAAAATATTTTTACTAGCTCAGAACAAATCTTACTTTTTAATTTTATTTTCAGCTGGCTAAAATAACTCAACAAAAGACATATATATTTTTTAAATAGAAGAAAACTACAGTTTTATTATGCTGTGGCCTGAGATAACTTTGGTTTGTTAAAAAAAAAATACAACTTTCCAGGTCAAAAACTGGTGTCCGTGAAAAGAGAAGCCGGCTCAGGAAGTGGAACTGTTTTCGCAGTGATTAGAATAGTTCTTATAAAAACCCTGAATTAGTATTTCTAATCGCCCATCAAGGACAACGAAAGATCAAATACCACACACGAGAGACTATAATCACGATCAGGCGTAAGTGGGGGAGGTTGACCGTTTCTACTTCAGAACACCTCCAAATAATATTACTAATAGTTAAAATTGTGCCGCTGTATCAATATTCTTACTGCACTTCTTTTGGGAGAGTCTTGTTTTCTTGTAAACACTGCTGGGACATCTAATAAAATAAGATATTGACATTACAATTGTTTTCAGTCCAAGGATTCTACTCTGTCCTAACAATCTAATAAGTTAATAAAATAATAAAAGGTGTGGCTACATTGTCCTGAAACTCTACCGCTACGATTCGGTTGGCCATCATGGCATTTCATGATTTTAAAACGTGAGTAGTATTTGTATTATTTATTTTATATATTAAAAAAAAGGTTAACTTATTATTAAGAGTATAAAAATTAATTAATTATATATATAAATTAACTAATTATATATATATATATATAAAGGAATACTGCCAGTATGAAACCTTTCGAAGCAAGTTTAACAACAGCTTCTAGTGTTCTTTAAATGTTGTTAATCATAATAAGGGATTAGTTGAGAGAAAAAAGAGCACTTTGTGTTCCAAGTGCGGCGCTTGGTAGAAAGAAGCGCTTGCTCCCGAGTAGGATAATCAGGTGAAGATTTATACTTGATGTCAGGTCGTCAGTCTACGGCGCCAACATTCCGCCTCGAGCATCAATCAATGGAGGAATGCTCGCCTCGCGCTATATGCCAACTCGTGTTTTTGGCCACTGGTGTAATATGTTTTAGACTCGAGAGTCCGTCCAACCACTGAACAGATACAAGACTGGAGGCCTCCTGTCATATCATCATCATAAATGTCTTCCGTTGTTTCTTGGGCTCTGGCGCCAGCCGAATTGGTCAACACTCTCCAAGACTCCATTTTTTTGTTGTTTTTTAATGTGTATGTGTGTGTCACGCATATGAGAGCCACACACACTAATCACTCTTATAAAGCACACGAATATTTAAAATGGACAAACAAGACACTTTAAAAAGAAAAAAAGAAAAGAACACGGTCCTTGGAATTCCTTAGGAATCCTCCAAACTATGAATGGGTTTACACCCCCCCCCCCCCCACCATCCTCTCAGTTGTTCTCCAGAGGGAAATTAACGATACGAGGATGATAATTAGATGAGGAAAAACAAGTTCATTCACTTGTCACTGATACGATCACGAGTCACGGTGATAGACACGCCCTGGAAACTTATCTTACGAGTACATTCCAAACCGAAGTTCGGACACAAGTGACCGACGCGAAAGTTACCATTACACCGATCGCTGGTTAATGTTTTGAAGGTTGAAACATGTTCAACAATATAATCTACTATTGTGTACCACGTGAAATGTTTCGTCTCGCTTGTTTGATGACCTTCAAGAACCCCCCCCTCTCCCCCTACAGAACTAAGTTCACCCTGTGCCCTTTCCAGTTTGCGTTGATAACATGACTGTAACCTTTGGACATCTGATCTGAACAGCACGCGTTGTCGGAACAAAAACTCGTCAAATGATTACTGAAGGATAGAACATTTACTTGTAAAACTATCGTGTCATTCGTATTAGTTGACTAGTTCACAACAGAACATGGTACTGTGTAGTTAGGGATCATTTTAAAAAAACGTTGATAAGAGAAATTATACATAGTTTTTTTAAGGTCTCCAAACCGTTTCAGTTTCAAGGTCAGTAGAGTTAAGGTGGGAGAGCAGAGAGCGCGAGCTAAGAGCAGTTGTTGTTTTTTGTAGTTTTAACACCAAAACAAATAAAATATAGTTTATTTTTCTTCACGTGGTGATATCAACAGTTGTTGAATATATCTCATGACCATAACAGCATTATATAAGCTTTTTAAATGAAGAGGAAAAGTCATTAAATTCCAGGACACCCTTGACAGATATTCAACAACTGTTGATACCATCAAATGAAGAAAATTAAGCTCTAATTTTTCTACTGGAGAGGTTTTTTTTGACAAAAAAAAGATTTTTATACACAAAACTGTCAAAATATTGCCTTTACTTCGCGTCCCCTAAACTGCCATATTGACAAACTGTTGTAGTTTGTAGTTACCATGAGTCAATACATTAGTAGTTACCAAGAGTCAATAAGTTTGTAGTTACCATGAGTCAACAAGTTAGTAGCTACCATCATTCAATAAATTTGTAGTTATCACGAGTCAATAAGTTTGTAGTTACCATGAGTAAATAAGCTAGTAGTTAGCATGAGTCAATAAGTTAGTAGCTACCATGAGTCAATAAGTTTGTAGTTACCATGAGTCAATAAGCTAGTAGTTACCATGGGTCAATAAGTTAGTAGCTACCATCATTCAATAAATTTGTAGTTACCACGAGTCAATAAGTTTGTAGTTACCATGAGTCAATAAGCTAGAAGTTACCATGAGTCAATAAGTTAGTAGTTACAATGAGTCAATAAATTAGTAGTTACCATGAGTCAATAAGTTTGTAGTTACCATGAGTCAATACGCTAGCAGTTACCATGAGTCAATAAGTTAGTAGTTACAATGAGTCAATAAATTTGTAGTTAACACGAGTCAATAAGTTTGTAGTTACCATGAGTCAATAAGTTAGAAGTTACCATAAGTCAATAAGTTAGTAGTTACAATGATTCAATAAATTAGTAGTTACCATGAGTCAATAAGTTTGTAGTTACCATGAGTCAATACGCTAGTAGTTATCATGAGTCAATAAGTTTATAGTTACCATGAGTCAATAAGCGAGTTTTCGCCACTAAGCTGCTTGTGTAGAAGCGATCAAGTCTGTCAGACTAAGTTTGAGGGTGACACCTGCATTTGAGTTTCATTTTATAAACGACCATTACGATATAGAGATATTTGATTAGACATTAGTGTTGGATATCTACATTTTATATTAAACCAACAAATAGTTGTGGCTTCGCATCTTCCTTGACCGTAAACCATCGCAGCCATAAGCAGGAAGGTAAAATTTAGAGGAAAGTTATCTTATTTACATTAAAAAATAGTTCTTTCTGTAAGACTAGATGGGACTCAAACCCTTATCTACTCAATGCTTGCAAACCAGACAATGTGAGCCTGACATCTAGTTAACGTGCCCACCGATGCGTGTTTCTAATATCATGTTTGAGTTTTTCCAAACAAAGCCTTCTCTAGAACAACAACAAATTTGTAGTTCTCAGAAGACAATCATAATGGGTGTTTGCTTTCGACCTTGCGACTAACCGTTACACCCAATTCTATCATCTCTTTCTTGCCCACCATCTTGTTTCCTTCACAACCTTCTTTCTTTACAACCCACCTCATTTTTAGTTCAATAATTACCACGTGTGCGTTTGGCTGATTCGTAATCTTTTGGCAAAAAGAGTCTGGATACAAATTTGTGTGTTTATTGAGTAGGAAATATATTTTGCATTTTTAAAGACTCTAGGTAAATTGAGGAATAATTAAATAGTATTATTTTCAGAAGTTAAAAATTGTTAAAGAAAAAAAAGGAGGGGGTGGGGGGGTTGGTATGACCAGAAAAATGGAATGAGTTAAGGAAATCTACGGAAGAAAATATACACAAATTTATTTAAATATTTGATTAAAAACTTAGCTTTTATTAAATCCAAACAAGTGTAAATATAATTTATAAATTAAAGAAACCATGTATAAAAATAACATTCATGGGCCTGTTGATCAAACGTTTAGCCAGTGCTGGGGTTGTTAGGGTTCAAATCCTGACAGGAAGTATTAGAGTAGTTATTTTATAGCTATTTTCAAGTCTCCCTCCACGAGAATTCGGGTACAATCCTTCTAAATTATAACTTTCCTCATACCTAACTCGATAGTGTGATTAAATGCGGACAGATTGATCAGATATAGATCACGGTGGTCTTGGGGTAAAGTCCTCGCCTCACGACTCGATGTTCATGGCTTCAAGCCCAACCGGGGTTGACAGATATTTCCTGAGAGATAAGAATTCGTAGCACAACTTCCTTCGGAGGGTAGGTAAATCCATCGGTCCCGTGTAGATTGTGGCGTGTGAAGGAACCCTGAAAGTTTTGAGAAAACACCTATCCCGGTAAAATTGGTAGACAGATACCTTCGCCCTCGCCCATAGATATTCAGAGTGGAAGGAAACGGGGAATCACCACACTTTTTGAACTCTCCTAGTTCATGGGACTTGTACCAGATGGTGCAGGCATCACTAACCAGCCCAAGGGTTGAGCGCATGTCCAGCTTAAGGTGGATAGAAATCACATAAAACCAACCTTTTGGTGTGTTGACTTAAGAGCAGCTGATCAGATATTATAAAATGTTGCCAAATAAATATAAAAATTAATTAAAACTGTATTAAATATCTTTCAATGAAAAAAAAATCTAATGATGTCCTTAAAAATCCAGTTTTGTAGAAATTACTTGACGAAGCGTCGAATGAATACCCAAAATATCGTCATGGCGCCTCGTTCCGCTGTGAGAGCGCGTATTTATATTTCTTTGTGTGTTTTAATCTTGGCTCTATATGCAATAGTAGTCATTTCAGTCAACTGAAACCAAAGAGAGAGAGAGAGAGAGAGTGTTCAGCAATCAGGTCGTTTATATTATGAAACAGTCATAAAAGCAACACATTCATTTAGAAACATTGAGAGAGTGTTCAGAAATCAGGTCGTTTATATTATGAAACAGTCATAAAAGCAACACATTCATTTAGAAACATTTTTTTTAAAATATTTTGTTTGAAATGTAAATGAAGTTCTTGGTTAACACAAAGAGGGAAGTTGTTTGTTGTGTTTAAAGATTAAAACACACATCAAAACTGGAACCATAGTATAGCCATTCTCCTATTTACATTTATTATTTTAATAAAACATAAAAATTTTATCTCTTTCCTTTTTTGTCGAACCTGTAGTGAGCATGGTAACATGAGATGAGATGAGAAACTTTAAATTATTATTATTATCAGCGCGTCTTACTACCCGTTCGGGTTGTACGCACTTACGATAATGTGTAATGGTAGGGTGATTGTGATATGAAATGTACCCCACCTTGTTAGGGACAAGGAAGGTTGGATTTAAAAGAAGTTTACCCACGTTTTTGTGGAGGGAGAGTGGAAAACCATGTTGGAAAAAAAAACTCCGTACAGCCCACCGAGATTCGAACCTCAATCTCCCCGTCATCGGCAGTCTAGTCTACTGGAAGATTTATCACCTTAGGCCATCGATAAACCTCTCTATTATCCTTTGCGCCGTGACTATCGGAAACCCGCTAAGCAATCATGTATTGCATGTAACCTACACAATTAATATCAGGCGCACACGCACTTGGAAAGGTGTTTAAACACTAAACAGTATGTAGAGTTTAGAATTCTGGTAGGAAGTAATGTTTAGATGCGAAATATATATTTTTGCGGTCAAAATTGATAATATTTTACTTTATTATGTGTATTATTTAATAGGTTTTAATAAAATGGTTATTATTTACTCATCAAGAAGATATTGTCTATCGTTTCTTGTAATGATGAAAACATTTGCTGAGTTTTTAATATTCTATTAAATAATAAAAATACAGTAAAGTTAAATGAAAAAATATTAAAGACAAATTTAAATAAAAATTAAAAATGACACTTTGACATGGGAACCTAAGCAGGTTCATCTCGTGTCATTTTATTATCAATCTTTTAATTGTGTTATTATTATTATTATTATTATTATTAGCACCACGTCTTACTAACCATTCGGGTAGTAATTACACTAATGTGTTAGGCATTAAGAAAGTTTTAATTTATAGGAAGTGCACCAACATTTGCGTAAAGTAAGAGTGTAAAACCATTTAGGAAAGCCCACCCGACCGGGATCAAACCCCGATCTCCTTGTCTTCGGCATTCTAGTCCAAAATGAGGGTATCACGTTAGACCAGGTGGCCACCGAGGCGGGTTGGGGTATGAGGGGTATTGCATGTAACCTACACAATTAATATCAGGCGCACACGCACTTGGAAAGGTGTTACACTAATGTGTTAGGCATTAAGACGGTTTTAATTTATAGGAAGTGCACCCACATTTGCGTAAAGTAAGAGTGTAAAACCATTTAGGAAAGCCCACCCGACTGGGATCAAACCCCGATCTCCCCGTCTTCTGCATTCTAGTCCAAAATGAGGGTATCGCGTTAGACCAGGTGGCCACCGAGGCGGGTTGGGGTATGAGGGGAATATATAAGTCAAGCGTGTTCACTGTTCATCCAAATAAGCCTTTTAAAAAAATCCCTGCAAGCAACAGCCTCGCAGGATACCTTACCCGCCCGCCCCCCTCCACCAGATGATAATAAAACCAGTAGAAATCTTCCCCGGTCTCTCTAGCCTCGCAGGATACCTTACTCGCCCGCCCCCCTCCACCAGATGATAATAAAACCAGTAGAAATCTTCCACGGTCTCTCATTTCGAGCCAGAACCTCATAAAACCTCCAGGAATGGATAACGCAGCCCTTTTTGTTCCAAACAAAGACCATCTGTTGACAATGCTCAGTCAAGGGACTCTTGCAGTTTTATGGTCTTCAGGGCTGTGAACATAAAAAACAAACATAAACTGAACCCCGAATTGTAATCCTCCAATAGAAACTATTCATCTTTATAGCGCAGAAACCTTAACATTTATTTTCCCCCTTGATTTATTTTGGAAGTTACATCAAATAAAATAAAGTTTGAAAAATAAATTATTTCAGATTTACATGGTCAAAATATAATTTACCTAATGTGTTGAGTTTCATATATTTGCGAAACAAAGAAAATAGCTGCTTTAAAAGGGACCAAGGTTTATGACTTCAAATACCAATTAATGATGTGTTGAGCTAGCCTGCCGAGGACGGAGAGATCGAGGTTCGAATCTCGGTCGGGTGAACTGGGGATGGTTTTTCTCAAATAGTTTTCCACTCTCCCTATGTGGGCCAGTGTGGGCTCGTTTACTCTAAATTCAACCTTCCCAATTCCTAAGCCATTAGCGTAATTAGTACATAACCCGAACGGGTAGTAAGACGTGGACCTAAATAAAACAGATTAATGATGTTAGTTATCCTATTTTAGTAGGACTTAGTATACACATAATATTTACTTAGTGCCCCGTTAATAAATAATTAATGATTGTTATAGTCCATAATAATAAGTGTGTTTTCAACATTTTGAAAAATAAGTTTTTTGTAAGGTCACAAACACAATCTTGTTAATCATAATAATCACTCTTTATATATAAATTTTAAACCCAATTGTTCAAATATATTTAACAAAATTCTAATTCTCAAAAATAAATTATTTGTTAACTATAAAATTATTTGTTAGTTGTAAAAATTAAAATATATTTTTATATATCTTGAAAAACAAGCCACATATTCTCATTTTGAATTCAATCTTTAAAAGTCCATTTCCAAAACATTAGAATTTTCTAAAATTTGTTGTAACTAAACTATCGTTAAATTGATTTATTTTAGATATATATTTGCATTTATATACATATACATATATAGTGCATGTATGTATAAACTTGACTCTAGGGGCGTGTGATGTACACTTTTTCAATTCGAATCGAACTCGAATAGAATATATGAAATATTCTCTAAACCGAATCGAAGTTCAAATAATGTTTTGTTATTTATTTATTTTCACACTAGAAAAAATATATTCTATTGTTGTTTATTGAACTTTATGTATTAAAATTACTTAGAAAATGTTATATTGTACTTATTATTACTAATATTTCATTTTGATCTAATAAATCAAGTTATATTACATTTCAATTATATAGGAGTTTTTCAAAAAACATATTATTTTATATTATATATAAATGACAATAATTTACCATAAACCGAGTATTTTAGCTGTCAACATTTTATTGACGAAGCTTCTCACACCCCTACATAGCATATTGCAATTTTTAAATATAATTTAGACATACATACATGCTTATATATAGTGCATGTATGTATACATATATACGAACATATAAGCCACAAATTTAATATAACAGAAAATTTTAATAATATCATTCCCTCCCTACTTTTAAAGGCACGCATATTCATCTAAATTTTACCATTTTCATCCTTACCCCATTAGACTAATCAAACGATGAAAGCGCGAACGGGTAATAGGACGTGTTGTAAGAAATAATAAATAGGCTCTCTCGGTACAAATTCACTAGTTTTGGTTTGGGCAACGCAAATCATGGCGATATTTTACTACCCACTCGTGTAAATGATTGAAGAAAATTATTACGGTACGTCTTGAAACTTAACAAATATAGAAAACTATTTTGAGCAAAGGAATGTGCGATCAGGTTTATAAATACCTCATAATATTGATTAAATTTCATCTTAAGAATGCTTTTAACCAATGGAGAGAGAGAGAAGTTTTTATGATGATGTGAAATTCTTCTAGCTCCATCTAGTGAACACATGCAACCTCTTCTGTTTTTAAATGGCTTTCAGTACAACAAACTCGGATGAAAATATGAATGGCCCGCTGTGCCAGTAAAGATTGAGAGAAGTTTTTATGATGATGTGAAATTCTTCTAGCTCCATCTAGTGAACACATGCAACCTCTTCTGTTTTTTAATGGCTTTCAGTACAACAAACTCGGATGAAAATATGAATGGCCCGCTCGCTGTGCCAGTAAAGATAGCATCGTAGTCAGCATATTTTAGCTAACCATAAAAATGGAAAAGGTCAGTTGCTTCTTTAGCGATCAAATTAGGAACAACTACTTCGAAAAACAGTGATTCCCGCATCGTTGGATTGGGTGTCACGCACATATAGTATGGTTTGTCGGGAACGAAGAGGTCGGGGTTCGAAACTTAGATGGGTGTGCAGCAAGTGTTTTTCTTTCAAAGCGATTGGCCCTTTTCATTTGGCGTGGAAACGCAGAGCCGTGGGAACAAACGGGTTATCTTAAAGAATGTTTATTTTTATTGTTTTGCAATTTTATTTTCTGAAACGGTTTGTTCAAGATTAGAAGCATTTTGATTAAGTTATACTTTTTATATATACACCTCCTCTATAGTTTAACATTGATCAAATACCGATAATATTGACATTTTTCAGTAGAAAACTGCCGGCTTCATAACAAAGAATAAGAAAATGTAACAATTATTAAACATTGATACATTATCTTAGAAGAGGTGGTGAAAATATTAACATAAAAATGTCACTCGTTCTCGAGAAAACAGATATTTCCAAACGTACGATTTTTCCGCAAGACCTGTCCGGTAGCTAGCGCCATCTACGGTTCTCGTGATCCATCTGTTCTTGTTGGCGCGGAAGGATACTAGTAAAGATAGCATCGTAGTCAGCATATTTTAGCTAACCATAAAAATGGAAAAGGTCAGTAGCTTCTATAGCGATCAAATTAGGAACAACTACTTCGAAAAACAGTGATTCCCGCATCGTTGGATTGGGTGTCACGCATATATAGTATGGTTTGTCGGGAACGAAGAGGTCGGGGTTCGAAACTCAGATGGGTGTGCAGAAGGTGTTTTTCTTTCAAGGCGATTGACACTTTTCATTTGGCGTGGAAATGCAGTGCTGTGGAAACAAATGGTTATCTTCAAGAATTTTTATTTTTTTGCAATTTTCTTCTAGGAAACGGTTTGTTCAAGAATAGAAGCATGTTGATTAAGTTATACTTTTTATATACACACTATGGTGTTAAACAGTGATAATATTGGTATTTTTCAATAGAAAACTGCCGGCTTCGTAACAAAATATAAGAAAATGTAACAATTAATAAACATCGATACATTATCTTAGAAGAGGTGTTGAAAATATTAACATAAAAATATTATTCGTTCTTGAGAAAACTGATATTTCCAAAAGGTATTATTTTTTCCGCAAGACCTGTCCGGTAGCTAGCGCCATCTACGGTTCTCGTGATCCATCTGTTCTTGTTGGCGCGGAAGGATACTTTGTTCGGTTGTGAAGCCACGCCACGCCTTTCACCCTCCCGTCAACCATCCCACAAAATAGGTTATAGGCTTGCACTCGACAGGGCCAAGGGCCTTAAGTAGTTTCCCACAATTCCCCATTAAATTTATTTACCTGTATGTTGTCTTTTAATCTCTCCACAAAAGCTTCACACACTTCTGGAACTATTTTACTCAGCGATTGCTTAGAAATTTTGAAACGATATTGCAGACTACTGATGGAATCACCAGTCGCTAAAAACAAATTGTCACTGTTAACATTTCTTGGGTGGTGATTGGTGATAGCCCTTCTCCAGATCATGATGTTCCGTGCAACTTTGAAACCAATTAAATTAATTCAATAATCAAAGCCTGGTGGTAATTTTTTTTATATAAAAGCCATTAACTGCATGAAATTTCAAGTCTGAAAGAAGTGATTACCATTATATGTAGTTCTACTTGTATATAGCTGATACTATAATATTTCCTGCGTTTCTTTCTTGTTTTAACAAAGTGTCAGTGACTATATTGATAGGTTGCAGCAGCAATGTCCATCTCATGTTGACCAACTAAACACAATGGGACAGCGGCGTTATGTTCGTGCAAGTGAAACGCGGCCATGTTACGTCACATTGTTCTGTTAATAATAATAATAATAATAATAATAATAATTAGCACCGCGTTTTACTACCCGTTCGGGTTATACGCTTTAAGTACTAATTACTCTAATGGACTAGGAATTTGGAAGGTTGAAATAGAGGAAGTGAACCCGCATTTGCGTGGAGGGAGAGTGGAAAACCATTTAGGAAAAACCACCCCCAGTTCACCCGACCGAAATTCGAACCTCGATCTCCCCGTCCTCAGCAGTTGAGCTCAACACGACAAGCGCGTTAGCCAGCTACGCCACCGAGGCGGGTCACATTGTTCTGTTGGATGTATATACGTACCTGTCATACTTAAGTCAAATTTCTTGTCAGTAGAGCAATATGTTTTATTTAATCCATTTTAAAACCAAAATATCTACCACCATAAAATGACTAAAGAAAGATAGAATAATTATTTTCTTCTTCATATATACATAATCACGCCATTCCCTTACAGGATAGGCAGTAAACTGTATATATAGCTCAAAAACAACTCCGTACTTAATACTTCCTCACTAACTTGCTCCACACTTCCCTGTCCTTGTATACTCCCTTATTTAACAACATCCATACATCGAATCTTACATGCTATTTTATTATTAAAACTAAACTGGGTTGATTTTTTAGTTTTACATTGATTATTGTCAGAGATAATAGAAACAGTGGCGGANTTTTTCAAGGTTTTTGGAAGTTTCGGAGGAAATAAATGTGTGGGGGGGAACGGGGGGGAAGGGGGTAAGGGGGGGAAGTTAGTACTCAAGAAAAGAATTCTACGAAAGAAAATCAGGCATGTACACAGCCCTAGGCCCGTGCCTAGTGGGCCTATAGTGTATATCCGCTTCTGAATAGAAAAATGGGGCTTTTCCTATAGTATTGCAAATCTCAATCTTTATTATACTAATTATATAAATCATTATATTTGGCTATACTAGCTCAATATATTTTTATTTTTTTATTGAACATAACATGACATATAGCAAGAAATTAAAGAACAAGTTTTCCTCTTCCTAAATGGGCCCCAAAGCCTTAGGCCCCAGTGCGGCTGCCTGGGGCTCCAGATGAGGGGGTGGGGGGCGCACCAAACAGCACCAACTTATAACGTATCCTGGAAGTGATAAGGCTATGTCGGGCTTAAAGTGGCTAGGTTTATATATATATATATATATATTTGAGACCCGAACAGCTATGCAACAAGAAAAATGAATATTTTATTTGGTTCTGACAGGGGCAACTACAACCATAATCTCATGCTCCCCCTTACTCGTATCCAGGCCATTCCCAATATCAAAACACTTCTAGCAATCTTCAATATTATATGTTCCAACATCCCTGAATTGCACATTAGGTTCCAGATTACCAACTCTCCCATCTAACTTAGTTCTAACCATCCCATTATTCACCATTACCATCTCCAAAATATTCTTATTATTCCAGTATATCTAAACCAACGTCCAGGAACGTTACAGTCGATTCACCTCCAATATTCTCTCAAGTTTTGTTTATTTATGTGCCAGGCTACACTTTTCTTATTTAATGTAATAGGTTTACCAAAAACTATATTTTTTTAAACGTAAGTTCTTTAACTAAATGTCTGTTAGAGCTGCACTATAAGTGTTTTCTTCTAGGGTTTTCTATTTGAATAGCTTCTACTTCTCCTGCAATCTATAATAAAATATATTTTTTAAGTTTACCATAGCAAGCTAATGTTGTTATGGCTAAATTTTCTGTGTGATAAGGAAAATACGTCACTTTTGTCAGACTTTTTTTTACATATACCAACAACCCCAGAAAAATGTCGAGAAGAAGCAAAACAATATAATGATATCTGGAACTTTCCACATTTCCTGCCCTAAATGGGAAGCAGGTTATTTTGCAAGCACCCGTTAACATCGGAAGAGATTTTTTTTAAAATTACAAATCATCCCTTAGCAAAAAAAATCGCCCACAAGTAGAATCTTTGCAGGGGAGTAAAAAAGAGTTCCCATAATTTTCTTTATTGGAGATGATGCATTTGCTTTTAACTGACTCATTAATGAAACCATTTTAGGGACCACATCTTAAAGGATCATTCTAAATAAATGTCAATTACAAATTGTCTCGTACGTGAGGAACTGTACAAAACGTAGGGCCCATTTGGTATTGCGTAAGCAAGCTTAGAGTAATTCGTAAGCCAATGTTACTTGAACCGAAAAAAAACCAAGCGTGTTGTAATGACAATAGCTCAACGATAGATTTTTTAATAAATAGCTCCACGTCTCCTATGCATACGTCCATGAAGAAATTGAGGGAAGACTTATCAAAAGGAACCTCTAGAACAGTGAGTAGTGAGCCGAAATCTTTATTATTTCCCATTAGAAATATTCACAGAACAGAATCTGTAGATGATAAGGGACTTATAAATGATTGGCGGATTTCTTTCAAAATGAAGGTCGTGTTTCTTGGTAAAAAAAATTATGCGTACTAAAGTAAAGCAGATTGTTAATACCTACAGTGCTCTGTATTTCCTGAGCTTCATTTTTATCTCAAAGAAAAAACAAACTCTTGAATGTAGATAAATTGATTTTATATACACTATCTGTTTCTGTAATATAAAGGGGACAAAACCTAGCCTGCATTTTATATTGTAAAAATAATACAATAAACTTTCATTTATGACCCTCACTGTAAATTAAATTGTATAATAGTTTATTAAATTAAACACGCTTAACTTTTCCTATACCCAGACTTTATTTATTTTTCTCTTTTCCCGCCTAAGCACATTAATTTCTTATTGCACTCGTCTGCTGTCGTATTTGATTTTACAGCCATTTCTTTCAAAACTGATTTTTTTCACTTTATTATAATATGTAGGATGCTTAATATCCCGTAAAATTTCTATTTCTCGATATAGCTAGATTATTGCAGAATATTTTCATTTAACTCTATAGTCGCGAACAACGATAACTGACTAAAATCTGAGACACTTGAAGCCCCACAGTGGATATGCGATACCACGCGACGGTGCTACGTTACGATGCTCTTTTGCATGTCTATGCGCACCTTTTATATTGATAGATGAACTTTGAATCAATGCCACATAGACGTTGGTATCCTTGGTTACTCTGGCTCTGGTAGTCAAATATTATTGTTATATCCGCTTCCGTATTCAAGCCTACTGTCTCAGAATTAGACACTAGGGCCTAGGCTGTAATCTGGTAAAAATGTTGTGTTAAAGTTCATGTTCTAACATGATTTGTGCGTATCATCAAGGAAGATTTTAAGACTTTACTAGATTTTGACAATAATCATCCAATTAAATTGCGTTTGCATTCTTGTAAAAGGTTTTATTATTATCTTTGGTAACTCTACGCCCATAATTGGATGATAGCATTCGCTATACAAGGCAAGTAGATGTTGACTTCAGATGCTTTTTTAATGTCGTAGTTTCTTTTTAACTTGTANCTTGACAATGTTCTGTTTTCACTAGATTTTCTTGCTTGTTTTCAAGCAAAATATTGGTTTTTAATTGGAAAGGATCTAATGAGCTCGCATGTTAAAGCTTTCTTTCTATTCTCTGATGTGTCATTTAGTTAGGCTTAGGGCGGGTTCATTATAATGATCTAAAATGGCAGTTTAGTGAGGATGGTATCAGTTTCTAGTTGATTTAATCACATTTACGGTGCTTTTATTTTAATACACGTTTCAATACCACTCTGTTCTTAACCTTTTTATTAATTACGTATCAAGTTAATTGGAAATAAGCTTCTCTTCGATTTTAACAGCAACAATTACTTTCACTAGGCATATTTAAAAACAAAGTTATTCTTGATTGGAACTATCTCGTAGTACTAAGAAACAAAATATAATAGAGCCCAGGGGTGCAGAATACGTTCAGAGATCCAATATTTTCATTAACAAAAATCCTCGAAGACCATAGCACTCAAAATAAAACATTGAATATTTTATAGAGGTTGGAGGGAATAAGGATTACTGCCTACTACATAGTTTGGAAAATTCAAATTTAAACACATTTTTAATCATAGTTATTTTTATAGTACCTACCTTATAAAAAATGTAGCTGTCTCAGAAATGGCAACCTCTGATTTCCTTGTGTGCATTACATATTGTTATTAATTGTTCATTGATACCAGTAGGCTTGCCAGTACGAACATTTAATTTTACATCTTGAATGTAAGAGGCAATGGAGTGTCATTTAGAGAGGCCTTGGTTTAATTGTTGATTTTCATAGACTTTTCGTTTTTTCATAGACTCGCCACTACTGTAAGGTATATGGTCTCAAATTTCACTGGGGAATCAGACCCCTCTGACTCCGTTTATCATGTCTGCCACGCCATTCACAATAAGCAAAGTTGACGTCTTGTTTGCTTTTAAAAGTGACATAATAAACATTTGTTTCACTAAACCATCAGATTTTTATAAACATGTATCTATTGTACAATGTACAAACCTTATAGGTCCACTAAAAACAAAAATTTCATGGCTACACAATTATTATAATGCCCATTTCATGAGTTCCCTGTGGATATGTTTGTACTAACAACTGTCCTCCCTCCATCTTCCTGTGTGTGCACATCATCGTGTAATTAGGCTGCGATATAAGGGCGACTGATTTCAAACTAAACAAAACATCCCTTCCCTACCCTACCCCGCCTGCCCGCCATAGCTACCAAACGCCCTCGGTAGGGTAGGTAACTGATGACTCATCATGCCATTAGCCAGGTTGAATTATTAGATTTTTCCTCTGCCCGTTATCTCAATCTTATCTAGAACTGTGCCACATTATGTTAACTCCTAGACACCTCTAACACTGATACTACCTCATTATGACTCATACTGATAGTGTCGGGTGTTGTATGTCATCGACCTTTGTTTTTCATACAAATGAAACTGCCATTTCAGAACCAGAATGTACTAAAATGGTTGGACTTTTCCCTGCCCCAAATTTCCCCAGGACTGCTTTAATTTCCCCCGAACCTCGTTCACGCGTTTGGACATATTCTGCACCCCTGATAGAGCCAGGTTCACTTAGCAGGTATAGCCTATTAAAAGAATCCCCCCCTTCCCCCTCGGATCACACCATAGCCGAACTTTTACAAAAGCCTAATTCTTGTAAGTGAATAAGTAATGCTTTATTATTTTGATTAAAACACCTTGTACATCTTCTAGCTAAACATGAAGTAGACTGTCACACATTAGGATCAAATCTGGAAAAGGTATTTCAATTATTGCATCTATCTCAGGCAATATTGTTATTAAAATAGTTTATGAGAAGGAATTTAAGGATCAAGATAATATAATTGGAAAAGAATCCAAAACATGGTGTATCAAAATAGTATACACGGGACCTATGAGCGTGTTTGTGAATATAACTTGCAACATATATAAGAATTCTGAAATTGAATTAAAGATATGTTGGCATAAGAAAGTTTAGGCTTTGTTCAAATAAGATAGTCTTTAGTGATTAAAAAAAAGTTACCTATGTTAACTCAAGTTTTAAAATACTGTGTCCGGCTCAGTTTAGTACAATTCCTCCATTTTACTCTATGGCTGGAGTAGAGCTGAGAAAAGTACGGAATGTAAAATATCTTGGAAGAGAGATTGAGGAGAAAGGTGGAAGTAGAAAGGATCTAATGAGAAGAGGACAGCACAGAGTTGTTCTATGGGTGTGTAATAGACATGTTATGGAGAAGAAGTCCCCTTGAAGTGTAAGGAAGTGTTGTACAGGGCATACTTTGTACCCATTGTCCCACATGCATCAGAAACAAGGACATTGAATGTAGGAGAGACTAGTAGAGAATGTTAGCTGTCACGAGGAGAAACAGGACTAGGAATGAAGTTATTTGGGAAAGAGTAGGGGTACAGGGAGTACATGGGATAGTAGAGGAAGCAAGACTGAGGTGGTATGGACATGTAATGAGGATTTTGGAGTACATGAGATAGTAGAGGAAGCAAG